>JASANG010002238.1:0-104114 GCA_030248215.1 Enoplolaimus lenunculus
ACCCAGTTAATAGTAGGGGTACAAAGCGCTTATTCCGGCCTGAGGTAACAAAACTACACGTAAATGGCTTGTCATCACAAATATTTTGCATTAATGCTTCATAAAAAACTGGATCGACAGCGTCTACGTAATCATTAGACAACTCTTTTAACGCCTGATTCTTAAAACGTTGGAAAAATATTTGTTGAAATGTACAATTACAATACGTAGGTAGGGCACCAGTAAAGTGCAAAGGCATACATGGCCTTACCTTATCCGTACCCGTATGTACAATGACTGGTAAATAAACAGAATCCGACGCTGTAAGAACTAATCCTTCAGGAATAAGCCCTACTCCGAATGATGGATAAATCTTTGGGTGCAACTGATGTAAAGTCCTAGACAAACTTGGTTCTACAGGTACCACAATAAAAAATAGTAACGCCAGTAGGCCGAACGAAGCTAAATTCTTTATACTGAAATAAGTCTTCGACCACTGGGTAAGGGGGACACGCTTAAAAGCACTTTCCTTAGTCGCGTTTGTTGGCTTAATTTCAGTTTGTGGGGGTTTCGGTTTACTGCGACGCATAGTAACTGCTCCGACAAAATTCGGAAATGACTTCTCTACCAAAAGCGCATTTTGATTACGTAATGACTCAATTTCCTTTTTTAGAGCCATGATTTCCTGTGCAGAATCAGATTTAGGGTTGACTGGAGGCGCATCGTTAGATACCATAGTAGTAGCAACAACATTTCTTCCTACTGCAACAGGTTGGACTGGGTGCGGACTAGGCATATTTGGTTTAATACCCCGATTAATATTTATGGGGATATTCGGTCGATACACCGGTCGCCCTAAATTGTTAGAATTTTGATACTGATTTGTAGATCTTGAAAAATTTCCATTTCTTAATAAACAGGACATTGCTAAGTGTCCATATCTCCCACAATTATAACAGGCAAGGCGACGGGACGAAAAATTTTGAACCATATTTCGAGGGGGACCTTGTGAGTTTTTATTTACGGGGTTACGATTATTAAAATTAGCATTAGGTTTCGAGGGTGGGGGCCTAGCACACTGCTCCGCATTTCGAAATCGGTTCCGTCGCATATTTTCTAATAATTGCTTTTGGTTGCTAGCGAGCAACTGCATTCCCCTGGCTAAGGTATGCAATGATTGCTTAGGCTCGGAGTCGGTTACGTGAATTGACCCAACCCCAGTGGGCTTTCCGCAGAGTAATGATTGCATATCTAAGCGTTGAGCTAAGTCTTCAGCCTCTTTAAGCGTTTGGGGCATATCCCGAAAAACTTCCAGCTTTGCTTCCGAAGGAAGTAACCCACCAAAAAATCTATGTATTACTCTGCGATCAAAAGCTTGGTTTTCTAAATTCGGATAAACACTTTTACATGCACGCTTGATGACTTTTAAATACGCGGCCACACTTTCACCCGGCATTTGCCGTCGCTGCTCCAAGGCAGCCTCATGGTACATAGTCCATTCGGGTGTGTTTAATTGGGTTTCTAACTCAGTAACCAAATCAGTAAAACGCCGCTTAGAAGCTTCAGGTACACGCTCATAAGCGTCTCTAGCTCTATCTTTTAGATAAGCTGGCAAAACCTTAAGTTTCATATCGTCATCAATTAATCTCGCATTACAATACGTGTTAAACGTCTCAACCCAGCTCTTAAAATCTGAACCGTTCAAATCACCGCGAAAAAATGAAATTGATAATTCAGGCTCAGTACCTAGACGAACACGCTGAGAAATTAAGTCAAAATCATCGCTAAGCCCGCGTATCCCGTCATCAACACGATTGGCTAAATTTTTCACAACAGCATCAAGCTGTGCCAGATTTCGCGTCACATTTTCCATACTTATACAATCGGCGGATACCCTAGGATCGTTAAGTAGAGGCTCCAAAAAAACAGATTCCTCGTCACTTGATTCTAATGTACCAGCGCTACGTAACTTATATCCCGCCGTGCTTTCAGCAGAAAATGAACGGCTAAGTTAGACTTTGGTCAAATAAACAAGTTTTTGAATCCCCAAGACAGAATTCGTTTACCAGTTATGAGAACTGATATCTCGGTGGGACCTCCAAATGTAACGCCACGCGGTGGGTTTTCAAAAGAGTTTCGTATCTTTAAAAAATATTTAAGGAAATTTCTCTCAAAAATCACCACGAGGGTTACCAGTGCACTCTTCTATACTACTATAGTATCAAATTATCTGTATTCTTCCCAATAACAGAATGAGACAATGTACACGGCGGCTATAGAAAAGCGGAGTACTCAAATAAAGAATAATTACAATTAGATCGCAGGTAGCTTTGGTGCAAATCCTTATGCGCCCCGCCCAAAATAGATCAATCTCTCTATACTGTACGTAGTATATCGCGTATTTCACTCGACAACCGCTAGGGTCTGTCAGGATAACAAAAATCAGAAAAAGCACTATGCTTAATATGACACAAAAACGTTAAAGTAAAAATGTAAAGGTATGAACTTTATGGCCACCATTTGGTGTAACAGCAGGATTTGGCAATAAAAGTATTTCACTTACGAAGTACAAATTCACCACTAATTATTAGCGCTGCAGCTACGAAACCTTACTACAGGTACCTTCCCAGAGCTTAACTTACTCCCAAAACTATACCAAAATGCCGCCTAAATTTATTCACAAAATGTCGCCTATCTCGCAGCGCAATTCTACTTCAATTAGCCCAAGCTAGTTCAAAAAACAATTCACGCACAGACTGTTGTATGGGCCAACTTAATTAACACTGGACTAGAGTTGTCCGCTCCCAAATAACGCACTAAAATCGTAAAATCACCACAAAATTCACGGTTCAGTTGAGCAGCACTTCGCTGTCATGTAACTCAAAATCCAAAAGACCGCGCGCGTTCCTTCAGCACCAAGCGCTTATATACTTTAATTCCGAAATATCACCTAAATTCCTAAAAATCTTTTTCCCTACCACAAAAATTACAAACTTTTTAAAATTACAGTAACATAGCAGAAAGTATTCGAACAATTTGCTATTTTGACTGAAATTCACGTTTTTACAACGAAAATTGAACTTAAATTTATCCTAAAATTTAATTAATTTAAGTGTTTAGACTAAGTTTCTAATTTTCAAAACAATTTTAAACTTTAAATTCGATCGATTTTCTAAGAATTTTGTATTTTGGCTTAAAAATCGCAGTTTCAAAACAACTTTAAACTTTAAATTTTTAGTAATTCTCGGAATATCCGATATTTTGACTCCCAAAATTTGTTTCGAGGTCCGTTAATTCTAAGAATCGACTCTCCTAACGAATCCCAGAAAGGGAATACATGTCACTACTATCCATAGGAAACTACTTCTAAAACTAAAATACAGGTGTATATTGTTCCGCATAATTATTAAAATGTTACTATATATAATAGCTGGGTTGCTAAACGCGGCTACAAATTACTTAATAGACTCCCTTCCTATCCGCTAGTGCTTTACATACCCTACTACTGTACCGGCAATTGTTATACAATTTTAAATACAAAAATTTACACAAGAAACAGAAAAATATTAAGCATCAGCGCAACCGTGGTTTGCATCGTGTGGCACACAAGATCTCTACCCTACCACCAAGATCTGCATCATAAAATTTTTCAGTTCTTTCCCCTGGTAAGATATATACGTATATTACATATATACACACATACAATCCAACACATACAATAAGGAACACATGCCACATGTAATACAAAACAAGTCGCATATAAGATACACGCATACACCAGCAACACACATACATACATTTCACATACATAAAAAAAACAAAAATTATACATAGATATACACATACATAATAAAAAATGCAAAAAATGGCGGATCCACGGGGGGCCACCCCGGCCGTACCCCCCCCCCCAACAGCATCTCGACAAAAATTATGTAGTGTCAATTGCTGTTCTACGCTGTTTATTTCTCTGTTTTATACGCAATAGTATAAGCACGCTTTAAAAGTTTCTTGGCCCTGGAGTTATCCACCCCACACAAATAGGAAAAAAAAAATAAAAAAAACAAAAAAAAGGGGAAGGGACCCACCCCCCTACCGATATTTATTAAAGGGACGCAAACTAATTATTAGTTACTCACAAATGCCGGGACCCCCCTCTGATTTGGGTCACTACAGTATGGGTCAAAAATAAGTTTATTACATGTGAAATTTTGGCCCACATATTTTGGATCCGCCACTGGTTACACATATGTGCAATTACGGATTACTATTATTACTGATTAGCTGTTTTGACATATTAAAACTTGGTCTAACTGAAACTGTAGTCTCATGGTGCTTCCTTAATATAAAGCAAAACTGAGTCTTTTCCGTTACCAACCCCAGCCCTCGTTTGCCCAACAATCGTTGGATTCACAAATGTTTTACATATATGAGCTTCTCAAGAACTCCCCGGATCATTCTTTTGACCATAATTCCATAACCAATCGTCTAATTATGAAACATTTAACACAATTTGGCTCAGCTCCGCAAGCTGCGTTGAATGATACATTATTTCTTGAACTTTTGACAAAAAATTTTGAGTCCCAAGGGGCGGACCTTGGACCTTTAAAAAGTCTAATTTTTCAAACATTCAAATTTAGGTGTTGACAGATCAGGGGTTATCCTGAGATCAAATATGAAACATTTTCAAAATCGAACTATTAATGGGCAAACGCGGGCCGGGGGTTATAACGAAAAAGACCCGTAAAACTATGGCCTTCTTGGTATGACAATAGCTCTCATTTGCCGGTTTGTTTTTGCTCAAAAGGTTAAGTTGTAATTACTCAACTTTAACTCAAGTAACTACTTAAGTAAGATTTCAGAAACCCAGCCAATATCGATATATAAATAAATATAATAGAATTTAATAAAAATATCAAACCAATTTGCTCACAGCTTCGATTCTGACACTCTACGCTGTGTATTTGATTGTTCGATTTAATGCTATCGGTCACTGTCTTCATTGTTATCGTTGGTTATTTCGCCCGAAACTTATTCGTTCAATTTTATTTTTGGCTCATCGAAGAATTTCTCTTAGATCAAATGAGTTCGTGAGATCGCTATTTCTGACTTGAATTTGAATTTCAACCAAGCGATGGAGCATAATTCAAAATATTGACGGTAGACTGGCTGCTCTGCTGGCAAGTAAGTCGACTGAATTCGGAATGGGATCTTTTACACTACCTCCCTCCCATCACATGCTTAGGCATAGGTTTCAGAACAGGCCTAGTTAAAGCCGAAGTCTAATCGTTTTCGAGGTTTAATTACTGGTAAAAAATTAACCTGCCTGTCGGTTTAAAGCTGAAAATTCATGGAGTCATTCTCATTGGGTAATTGCAGTATCGACACCCGCTCGTAACCTTTCTTAAGATTTACAAAACTTTTGTTGACGTGATTGGTGTCAAGAAGACGCCTTTGACAACTGTCAGTGTGCCCGACAGCTTCTTAACATCTAATTTACCATAGACCTTTGTCAGTGCTGGCTTGTGGCACAGTGTATAGTTATTATAATACCGTACTTTCTTGAGTTATGACAAAAAATTTGCAAATATAAACCTTAAGTTACTCAAGATGTATCGGTTAACGTTTTTCCCCTTTTAGTAGTTTCAATTAACCCTTTCTCACATGAATATTTTCTATTTCCCCTGAGACCTACATTTATGCTAGGATTCGAACTCCAGTGACTGGAGTGGGAGGCGTATACCATCACCACTCAGCTATAGGAGCTTGACGCTCGAGCCCGAGCGAGCTCTCACGTCTTGTGGTGATTTAGTACTATGTATACGTGTTGCAATTGTTAAACACGGTGCTATATATATTATTTATCGTATATACATTGCGCTGAGTTGCCTATAGGCAACTCAATGTGAGAAGGGGTTAAAGCATCCCCTTAGTGATAGAGGCTTTACTTAGTTTATGTAAAGTTTGAATAAGTAAAATTGATGATTATAATATTGTAAATTTAATGAAGCGTAGGAACTAAGATTCACGGCGATAAGAGTTTTATGTTTTTCATTGGTCGATCAAAAGCGCTCGCGTATCTCAGTCCTAGGCCCAATGACAGGGATCAAAACCAATATGTGTTATAAAGTTTGATTCTAAAATTGCGTTTGGCGTCTCGTTCGCTTAAGTAGCGCGTATTTTATCATTTTATATTCGGAGCGGCATCGCCTATTGAAAATTTCTGAATCCGCCACTGATCGAGACAAAAATTTTAGGTATCTGTTTACCTCGTTATCGCTTTCGTACGGAAACTTTCGATGTAAAAATTGCATTGATAACGTAAATTGCAATTTCTTCACTAAATAGAAAAAGGTACTGTCGTTAATTTTTGAAACTCTCGTAAACAGTTATTTCATTGTGTTTGAAAAGTGCGCACAACGATAGCTGTTTTAGCACGTCTATAGTCATTTTTGGCCACTGCGCCGCGTCCAAAGGGCCAATTCCAGCCTTGTCCGCAACAGGTATCAAAACCAATTTTTGATATTAAAATTTAGTATAATAAATGCGTTTGACTTCTTGCGTTGTTTAGTCGCAAGATTTTTTCCAATAAATTAGAATCCCCAACTATGTACACTCTGCCGCATGGCCTGGTCAAAAATTTTTGGATCCGCCAATAGTTTCTACGATCAACAATCAATTTATCTTTAATAGTTTTGTGTCATCATCATAACTGGATTTCGAAACTCGGATGAATTTGAATAATCTTTGTGAAAAAATTCTACCGGGTAAATAAATCTCTGTCTATGCACTTCGCACCGCGCAACGCAGCGCAGGAAAACCTCCTCACAAAAAATTTACAACTTTGAACACATACCAATAGAATGGAATGTGTTGCTTTTTTTCGCGTTGAGAACATTTTTAAGTTGTTTTTCTGTACGCGTTGTGCAAATATTTTTGTTGAAAAAATAATCTGTAAAACACTGTGCGGAATTTACAAATTTTTTATATTCCTTTTACATTCGCAAACTTTGAAATGAGCTTCGTGTCTATTGCAATTGAAAATTGCTCTGACGTATGTCGAAGTTGTGGTTGCGTAAAAATGTATGTATGCCAGTAATTCCAGTTTTAAACTGGATGAATTAATACGACAAACACCCACTTGCCAAAATATCGTTTTAGAGCCACGAACAAAGTGTTGGTTACACTATCGGATCTAAGGGCTGTCATTCAGGCCTGCGCCCTTTCAACAGCAATCAAAACTACAATTTTGTATTAGGTTGATTACGCACTTAAAAGGCGTTTGGCTTTTTTCACTATTACATATATTGTGCGGACCCCGTCAAAAATTTCTATATCCTCCACTGGATTTGTCAACGTATAAGAGTTGGCCTCGTTTACGTTGACAGATCTGCAGGAACCAGCCCCTATCCTGATCCCAGCACTCTGTTAATAGGGCTATTCGTGCGCTTTTCAAGACCAGAGCTGTTTCCTCTCTTAGTTTATTTTCAAGCGGCGAGGGTCGCCCCGAATAGGGCTCCACTGTAGTTTGAAGTTTCGCTAGCTTCGTTTGTGAGTTTTTGTTCACTATTCCATCATATCCTGATTGTTTTATTATAGCTGGTTTAACGCAAAATATCAAACAAATTTGCGCTGTGCGCGAAGTTTAATTCATTCTTAGAATGGGTTCACCGCTAACGCCCAACATTTTGCAACTTTTATTGAAATTGTCAGTTTTGACAGGGTTTATTAGGGAAAGTTACCACTTTTGCATGCTCTAGTACTGGCGTGTCCTCTTATGCTTGGAATGTATGCAACATAGTTTTTTACATAGTTCCTCCAGTCATTATTTGGTTCCGTTCTAATTTACGTTTAGCCACGTGGATCGGTTGGAACCGTCTGTTTCAAAAATAACAGGTTGAAAAAATTCGCGATCGCAGCGAACGAGAAACCAGGCATATTTAGCGTTGATTCCGAAGTAAAAAATTTTAGTCTACAGCGTGACCGTTTGAGAGAATATGTATCATGCGCACGGGCAGGATTTGGAGGTGAGACAACCCGAATTATAGGAAAATTACGTTTTGAAAAATTCGCGAGCGAAGCGATTGAGAAACTAGACAATATTTATTTGGACAAATTCAACGTTTCAATAATTTTGTAAGGGTCACCCTGGGTGTGAGAGTTTCCCAATTGGGGTATGGTTGACGGTAAGCCCGGCACTGGGCACAACAGCCAGGATTTCATTTTTGAACGATATACAATTTAACGTTAAAAATTATTAGATGACTATTTACTAATCGGTTTTATAAACAATTTATCCAAATTTATCGCACGCAATATTACTGAATTTGATTTTTTATAACCCTAATAAGCAGTGAACTAATGTAACAAATCCTAATTTTGGCTAAAATCATTAAGCTAATATGCAAATTAGCTATTTGCTAACTGGGAATACTTGAAGATTTATGAACAATTTCTTCCGATTGCTCGCATTCAAAAACCTCCTGTAACCTTAATAATCAGAGAAATAATTGAAAAAATAGTATCGGTTTTGGAGCTTTGGAGACAATATAATCAGATTTCTCGCAGCCGAAAAACCTTTAGTACTGAATTTGATTACTTGTAACACTAATAATCACTGAAATAACTTAAGAAGTCCTAATTTAGGTTTAACTAATTAAGCTAACATGCAAATTAGCTATTAGCTAACTATTCAATTATCGGTGTTGAGGTTTATAAACAATTTATTCAGATTTCTCATACCCGTAAACCTTTCAGTACTAAAATTATATTGCTTGTAACTCGAATAATTAGTGAAATACAGTAAAAAGTCCTAATGTAGGCGGAACCAATTATGTAAATTAGCCTGCAGCTAATAAACGTTTCAAAATTTTAAACTCTCAATGCGAGGTTATAGCCCACGATAACATGCTTTCAAGCAAAAAACTTCAACAAAATCGGTTAAGCGGTTCCTGAGATTCTGTTCGGAAGAACAGACGGACGGACATCCACGTTTCGACCCAATAGTGCCTTTCCTCGTTTCAAAATTTCGCACTATTTATCCTCCATCTTCCTTTGTATACGCCCCTGCAGCCTACCGCTGCAACTTGCTCCATGACCAAATGCTTCGTAGCTCATGGTTCTTGCTTCAAATTAAGAAGAACCTTTTGATGATCCTGCTATTTTAGTGTGATATATTTGCTTGTATCACGGCAATTCGGCGGCTGATATCCATAGCCTGACATCAAATATACCTATAACTACGGCATAGTGTAATGCTTATAATGAGGCTTTGTTTGAGATATGAATACGGTAAGGCGACAAGTTGTTGGGCGACGAATAATGATTCAAATTTGAGAACGTTATTTAAAATTGTATCGCATTGCATACTTATTCAATTTATAAACGTTTGACAACACCACTTTATTTTAAGTTCACTTCTAATCCGGTTATCATACGATAGTAACAGCTAGACTTTATGACAATAATGTTTTCGCTTTCACAGTCATCTTATAAGACCTTAAAGATCTGTTCATCGTGAAAGACTACGTAATAAATGCGTAAGGGCGTACGATTATTGAAGGTTCGAATAATAACAACCTGATGATAATTTTTAACTTATGTCAATTTCGGCAGTCGAAAATTCTGAATTAAACCAGAATTACAGTATGGAGAGTCCGTACATTGTATTTTAGCAGGAAATCTTGACACAAATTTTTTGATTTCGATCCCCGTTGGGGCTATGGCACGGTGATCCCTGTTAATGGGTTGCGCTTTAATATCTTACATTTCATGAACGCAACCAGTTCACTTAGTATCTAACGTGTGCATCAGCCGTTATTAAGCAGTTAACTTGTCTACCGTTTAGGTTTTGGCTTGTACCACTCTTGCTATCTTGGTTTGAACATTTCATGTTAATAACTTAAAAACGGGACACTTTCGAAACAGAAACTTGACAACCGAATTATATACAATGGCTTTGGTTCCTTTTAAGTGAATTGAAATTTCCAGCCAACTGCCTTCACAGTTCAGCTCATAGATGTTTTTGAATGTTTTGTAGGTTTCAGTCAGTTTATATGTTGAATATAACGTTTAAGACGATTTGTCTGGTGTTGTAAAGAGTTCATATACCCTTCTGAGTGAAACGTAAAGTCTGTGTCGTGCGTCGGTAGAAAATAGCTGGTTGTGTCTGTCGGTGTTTTACCGGAGCTGGCTAGTGGCTATCCAATCTTACCGTGTCACATTCTGCTTAAAACCACGGAATAAAATAACTTTTTTTATTCAGATTTAAAGTTTTCACATAGCAAATGATATAACAAATGTTT
This sequence comes from Enoplolaimus lenunculus, assembly GCA_030248215.1. Lineage (NCBI taxonomy): Eukaryota > Metazoa > Nematoda > Enoplea > Enoplida > Thoracostomopsidae > Enoplolaimus > Enoplolaimus lenunculus. Next base: position 10,281 of record JASANG010002238.1, read on the forward strand.
TTCATGGACACTCCTGGTAGAGAATGACTATATTCCTCATTACACTGGGTCGGCCAATGACTGCTCTATTTCAACTTTTGTTTATTAACGGTATTCAACTGTACTGTGAGCAGTGTTACTTTGCAAAAGTCGAAAAAATAGCTTTTTGTGATATTTTAGTTGATTGAAAACTGCAAATTTGTTGTTTCAAACCTTCGCTGAAGTTACATACTGAGAACGCTGTCAAATAATATTTCGTGTGAGTTCCAACTCAATTTTCATACATATAACAAATCTAAATTCTGCATAGTTAAAATAAAAAATAACTTTGCAATTCGATTGGAAAATTCAATGGCAAGCGGAATCCACCAGAAGTAAGTTGCACTTGCACCAGTAATAGCAACGCATAAGGTAGTGCAGCAAAGATTTTGCTATGCAAATGAAAATGTTTTTTCGAAACTATTTGGGATATTATATTTTTAGCGGAACAGAAATCGGGTATATACTGGATATTGTATCTATTGAAATAATTTATTTTCTCGCTGTATCTCTAGCGCGCTCAAGGTTTTCGTCTGCTATAAAGTTCATAATTGTTGCTGATAAACTGAAATTATTTAATGCAAAAATGCACATAACTGTCGCTCGCTTACAGAAAATAAAAGTAGCTGAAACATATCAAAGATTCAGCTTAAATGCCCAAAAATGTAATCTTAGCAAGATATTAAAGAAGCTCAATTAAAAACAATTTCATGTTATTCGGCACCACAACCGTAAATATTCGGTAGGTTTATACCGCAACCGGATACGAATATCGTCTTTTGTCGGATATTAAACCGGAATCAAACATTTGGTCGCACCCGGCCTGTAAAGCCTGACCAAAGGTTGGATGTTTATTGACCAGAAAGAGCCAATTATTAAAACAAACCGTTGTTGTAAAGAATTCCGGTTCTGCCGATGTGTTGGAAACTTCATAAATCATAAAATGAAGTTTTTACGGGTTTTAACTTCGAGATACACATAAAGCATTCGCATAGAATATTGAAAATATAATTAATGTTCTAAATAGCCAGTAGTGAGTCGGTTTAAATCAACGCCCGGGCAGCTTGAAATATGCCCGTGTTCATTATTCAGTGAACTTAAATATGTTATGTATTTTGGCAGAGGTAGTCGAATGAATGACGTAAATAGGTTACACTGTGATCACATGATTCAAAATTGTCTAGGAAGTTTAATACTACTTTGAATGGTGCTGTGTACCCGCATGTGTGTCCTTAAACGGAGCGACATGGTCTCTGCGTGCCGGAGAAAACGGGGAGTTTTAGGGGCCACGACCCTCTTGCCCCTCTCTCCATCTGGATACGCTGTTGACCGGATATTTTGAAATTTATTCATACGTAGTGTTACAAATTTTAGCATTTGAGAATACAATAGCTTCCTTAGCTTGAGCGAGCGCCAAAGATATTGGGAGTTTCATGATTTCTACGGTCCGTTCGTGTAGCCCACACCACACGGGTTAGACTAGCTATGTACCCGCGCCATTAAAATTTCTTGATCCGCATCAAATTTAACCCTTTGCACGGTGGCTGTTTTCACATAAGTTACACATACGGCACGTTAACAGATCGCGGTCCAACTTTGCTATGATTGTTACGAGTAAGACCTCACACACAATCGCTGAGGCTTTAAACATCTCTGATTTGTAGTTGCGTTTTTTAAACTAATCAAGTATAGCGGTAGGTTTTGAGTTAAAATTAGAAAATCATTTTAAAAACACTTTTTACTACTCAGTTTTAGCTAACTAATCATTCAAGTTTCGTTTTATGAATTGATGGGATACATTTGGTTGCTGTGCAACGTTTTTAACCTCACAGGCATAAAATCAATGTGTAAGCACTTGGTGTGCGGTCTTTTATTGTCAACTAAAGTTAAATAAGAGTGCTTTATATTAAAGTTAAGCGTTACCTATTTTAGTGACTCAATTGCGGGCACAATATGTTTCGCTTTTTAATTTTCTATGCCAGCGAAAGGTTTTCATATTGATTTAGTATTCTTAATGCCTTATAAACGCCGAATTTTAAACTGTTAAACTATGAATTTGTATTTTAAAATAAAACTTTTCTCGGACATTGGCGTAAAGGCTATTACTGATTATATATCCTTCTTCAAACCGGCGTTTGGCTAAAATGGTCCGATCGTAAATTTTTTTGCAAATTTACACTTCTCATGACTTCCGTTGATGATTTCACACCAAAATTTAAATATTTTGAAAGTTTAACAACATAAGGTGCCCTCTTTGATATCGATTCGATGCTGCCTGCGGAGCTTAGTCGAGTGACCCTTTGTGTTTTCCTACTTGATCAATAAAGACACCTCGTCAACCGCTAAAGATTAAATATATAATAACAGTCCGTCTAGTGAATTGAAAACGGCTTCTTTTTCGTATTATATATGTTTGGATGTCTCCAGTGGCGGACGCGGGTCAGCAACTGATTAGAAAACCGGGTAAAATTTCCTTATTTCAAAAATAGGAAGGGCTTGTCCGCCCCTGCTGCTGCGCTGCTTTTGGATCGGATTCAAGATTTTATGGTGATGGAGGTCACTTGCGTGTTCCGAAACTTTGTAGTTTTAAAGAGCGTTTTAGGAAACTTTCTATCTGTTGAGATTCTCAATTGCGACTCAGGTGTAAAAATTTTGAATTTGTGTAATAACGTCCGCCTGGATCTGCCACTGCATTTCAGGTATCTGTAATTGAAATAATCTATTGTCGGAAATATGTATTACCAAACTGAGATGGGGACTATTTGAATCATATCTGATCAAAGTTTACCTATTTGCCTAAAATCATATTCATTATTAATATGTGAATTGCTTGCAAATGCATGGCAACTTATCGCGAATTTATGTTTAAGCATTGTTATTCATTTTGGCAGAATAAAAAGTTAAAGGTATATGTTTAGGAGGTTTAAGCCTTTACCCTTCAACAATTATGCAACTGAAATTTGACCTTAATTTGTTTGATTCCGCCACTGCTTTGTACTGTTTTTGACTGCTTGTACGGCGTCTTTAATTTTGATGAATCTACGACAAATCGACAACCGAAAACCTGTCGCACACCAGTGTCCAAAAACCTATAAATAAGTGTGAGCATAATCAGGGCCGGAAATCCGAATCCATTGCTAATTTGCCGAATCTGAATCCGAATCTTTCACACTGCGAATTTCAGACATATCTATAATTTGTTTCGTTGAAATGCTTGATAATTTTTTAAATTTGCATATTGGCGGCGGGCAATGACCGGCCGGCCAGTAGAAAAAGTGGTAATTGCACAATACTACTCCTAGTCCAGAAACTTGTGGCAGTGTAGTACAGCCGTGATCCGGCAGGCCGGATTGCAACCGGTTAGATGTTGAATGTCTGCTTAACAAAAAGCAGTCTAAAATAGTCAATTACTCTGTAAAAATCCCGTAGTGGTACGCCCGACGTTAGAATAAGAATAATCGGTAGCCCCAAACAGGTCTGAGAGGGCTCTCCAATGGAATGTTTCACAGCTTGTATAACTTCGTGGTCCGCAAAAAAATTTTTTGTTGGCTTGTTATCGTCGGTTCTCGGTTGGTTGGAAGCCCCTTTTGGTGGGATGCCCGGGACCCAGGCCCCCCTTTAATCTGGCGCTGAGCATAACACTAAGCCTAAACGTGTACATAGTGATGGACGACAAATTGTCCAATGGATGAGATTTTGGATTACAAGTTGTTAGTCGACGAGTTGTCGGGCAACGATTTGTCGTTATACCAATATTGATAGAGACGTAACGCAAGTAGTGAAAGCAACAATTTCCATTATAACATAGTTTAAAGAAGCATCTTTATCAACAGGCAAAATTATTTGGATGGTTTAAACCTTTTAGCACCACCTCCCAACGATTACGCCACAGTATGAAATAGCGCATGCACCATTTCAACTCCACTAACGCCTAGGCCCTAAATAGCGTTCAAAACCAAAATTGTGTGTAAAGTAGCATTCAAGCTAAAATTGCTTGTAGTTTCTCACTCGCTTCGCGCTCGAATTTGTTCATTAAGTTTATATCGAGTGACCTTTCCTATCAGAAAATCATGAATAAATCGGTTTTATTGTTTTAATTTAAGCAACTATGAGTTATGATAAACGAACGTCACAAATGTCATCAATAAGTGTAACAGTTGGAGATGCGTCGCAAAGTAACCAGGAAGTCAACAACGAACACCAGTTTAGGTATTATTTTATGCGAATTTATTTTCTGGTTGATGACAAGGAGAGGGTGTAACCAGAATTTTGAAAAGGATGTTGCGTTCTGTGAAACATTTCGAATGCGGATGTCTTGTGTTTACCCCAAGTGAAAACATCCTATAAACATTTGGACAAACGTCACAAAGTGGGGAGTGTTTGACCTGTAAACGCCTGGCTACGTCGACTACATTGGTAACTAGATTGGTCATCTTTATGTCTTCGCTGAATACATCTGTTATTATAAGAATCAATACATGAGCGGAAAGAGTTAACACAGTTACGTAGGGTGCTCATGAATGTACGATTTTGAAGATATTCTCATGGCAGACGCGTAGTCATAGAATTTTACATCACAACGAGAGGTGATATTTTATGCAACAAATTTTTGCAAGTGAGCGTGCCGAGCGAGGCAATTTTTGACTTCTATGATCTAGCAGGTTAATTCAAAATTTAAAAAAAACAACTACATTTTCCTCGTTTCTCCAGAAATTTTGGGATGATATAACTCCATTATCTCCTTCTTGTTTTGCGCCCCTGTTTTATAGAAAAATTAGAAAATACAACTGAGTCTTATTTATTGCTTACTGACCGTTCACGCGTGAATGTAATACGAACCTCTACATTTGACTAAAATGCTGACGTTCCCAAATTGATATTATTATATCACCGATGATACAATACCGCCATATCCGTGTGCTGGACGCACAAATGAGAGGGCTTTCCGAGTACCAAAGATTAATTAAGTTCTGTGTTTTTAAAAACATGCCGATTTTATATCACCGAAAGCGTCTGTACTCAATTCGTCCACCTGATTCCTATCAAGATGTGTTTGTTTTAGATATTTGTTTTCAGTCGTGATCGCGTCACAATGAACGACACAGACCAGTTGGGCGATTTAAGCGACGATGACGAAATTAATGTTGTCGACGTTGTATCTGACGATGATGACTGTGGCAAACAACATCCACGTTGCTCCACCGAAGGACTTCTTGCGTTCGCTGTTGATAACATTATTGCACCGTCACGACACCAGTCACAAGCGAGTATTTTTAATGGAATCGCTTCTGATTGTAAAACTGAGCAACACAGCAATACAACGACAGTTAAATGCGCGTCTTCTCCGGGTGCTCAAGTAGCAACTACACATCGAATAGCAGTGAATTCATTTGGATCCCAATTTGAACGGTTGGACGATGCTTCGTTAGAACCTCGATCTAAAACGTCGCCAACTTATAGCTCTATGGTGGTAAGACCCGAGACAACGCAGAACTGTAACTCGATTCAAATGTGCGCGGTAAGAGCGTCGTCGATATGTAGTAGTAAACGCAAGAATCACGATTGCAATTTGATATCATTCAGTTCACATTCCACAAGCGACAGCAAAACATGTTCAACAGTAGCGACTGCGGCAACAACAACAACAACAACTGCAATTTCAACACAGTCGCCAAGTTCAATATCTATTCATTTGGATGACGGACGCAGCACAACGGCAATGAGTGACGAATCATCACCAATTGAAGTTGAGTATACGGCTGCCGTGCTGGAATCACAACAGCAACAAAAAAAGCAGCAACAACAACAACAACAACAACAACAACAACAACAACAACAACAACCACAACAACAACAACAACGCCGACGACGACAAAAACAGCAGCAGCAACAACAACAACAACAACAACAACAACAACAACAACAACAACAACAACAACAACAACACGAACAACTTCAATGTGAAGCGTTAGATTTAACTGTACGTCGCGATCAGTCAACCGTAAGCAACTGCCAATTTTCCAATCTCAAATGGACCAATTCAAATACAAACAATCGAGAAAGCAGCACAGAATTATCAGCAGCGTATAATACATCACGTCGCCATGGTTCGAAATATTCCGGCTCATCTGGGTACCCAGGAGAAGCAAAAAGCCCTAAAACATCGTTGAGTTTCACGTACCCTCAGCACTCGGCCCCCATGTCAACATTTGTGGTCAACACTACGGCATCAGATTTGCACCGGTTCAGCGGGGCCATAACCGGGTTCACCCAAAAACCTCAAACATCACCAAAATTTTCATTGCCTGCGTTTCCTTTAGCTGGATTTACAAAAACTGCTGTTGCGCCAGTCACAACTTCATCACAATTTGCGATATCGGCGCCGTTGTTTCTTGCAAGTGCAGCTGGGACGCGAGATTTATTACACGCCAACGAAATTGTGCCTTTATCACCAACGCCGATACACCTTCAAATGCTCAGCCCAAAGTCGGACAATCCATTGAGGGGTACTCTACGACCATCACCATCGCGAGGAGAGCCGCTAGTAAGTGAGAGTCCAAGCGTAGCTACATTCGATCAAAATCAACAAGGTATGTTCGCTACGGGTAACAACAATGCTTCGATGACCACAGCCGATCAAGATCCACATTCGTTATTAGCATCGCCATTTGCTCGCAATTCTTTATTTACCCGGTCGCTTGATTCTGCAGCAGCTGCTCTTCTGCTTGCGGCGAAACATTTTAGCGACAATACCGCAAATTCGCCGTCAAAATCTACGCCCACAAATGGCGGAGTTTCAGCATCACGAAGCAACAAATCAGCCCGACCTCGGCGACCTCAACGTGGAACGTCACGGCCAGTCCTTGTAAGCCGACGACATACAAGCGATGGCTGTGACTCTAACGGTACTGCAAACAAACTTGTATCGACCACTCAAACGCGTAATGAGGACCTAGTCTCCAGTCAAGGAAATTTAGATCCACCTGTAACTGGTCCAAGGCTATTCACTAGTGTTCATAACGGTACGATTGATCTTGAACATGTGTTTCAATCGGGGTCGGAAATTCTCAAATTGGTATCTGGGCAAGGGACCGCTAGCTCGCTTCAACTCTCGTCTGGACTTGAATCTGGGATCAACGTAGCGTTAAAGATCGGGTCGTCCAAGCTAATGGCTTCTTCATCTGGGACAGAATCATCCGGACTAAGTCTAGGTGGTGGTAGCTCGAGTAATATTTCGCGAAACAGTAGTAGCGCAAGCAATTGCAGCAGTAGTTTTGCTAATTTTCGACGTTCAGCTGAAAGTGTTGCGTCGCTGGCGTCGTCCGGTTGCGAGTCGCGAACGTCGTCGCTTGCGACTGCAAAGTTACCATCAGATTCAAGCGCTGCGACACCAGAGTGCTTGGATGATACGGCGATGGCCGGCGACACTGAGATACAGAAACATGATTGTGAAGGTAAAACGAATGTGCGATACGAATATACTTATTTAATCATTTTCCGCATAGAGTATACTATGAGAAATACTACTGCGATAAGTGTAATGCGGGAGAAGTATTACCGTCAGAATGTAGAGAGCTAACAATAATCTCTCTGTACAGCCGCAGTTTATGGCTCGAAATCACTGCCTTACTTTAACTTGAGCGGAAACTGAGAAGTTCTAAAACAAAAATAATATTCATTCCAATTTTAAGTATTTTTGATGCTTTCGCTCGTTTTTCAAAAAAGTTTTACTTGACCGGGTGAACATTGATTCATTTGAATTATATTTAGTAAAAAAACAAAACATATTTGACTTTTGTACCCAGATACTCGGTTTTCTTTTCCCGTTGTTTTCTCACTATTCGTTTCCGTCATTTTCGTTTTCTGTTTAAACCATAGTTTTTGATACATGTTTGGTTCACTGAATGAATTTGGCCGAAAAAATGTTATAGGAACTGGATCGAATACAGAGTCATCCATAGACGTTGATGAACATTTCCAACGTTCCTTTCGACAGCAATCAGTTGTATCTACAACAGGCGACGGTAAATTGACGGTTTCTTACGTTCCGCAATTTTATAAGCCAAATAGCAAAATGTATTCGGTAAACCGACAATGATGCGACTGGATCGTTTCATAGGCTGGGCGGGCAGTGTATTATTTTTTGCCAATTTTTGTGCCATAAGCCCCTTAATATTAAAGCTAATACACCTGCAGATAATTATTGTAGATGGACTCCAATTTGGATAAACATTAATTCAAGTTGACTCAATTTTTCCCAAACCTTGCGGTGGGTGTATATGAAACTGCTCTACTACATTCCACCTGTTGCGCTAGTTGTCCAGGGTTATACTTTAGTAACAGGTCTTCAAATAAGCGAATAACTACAACTGTGTGTCTGATAATCGATGATGGTACGGAATATCGTCCCGTAGGTATTTAATGAATAGTGGTGTTGGTTATAGGTCAAGACACGAGGAGTTTAGTGTTCTATTTTTGTGCTACATCCCCTGTTCAAAAGCACTAGCCCTATAAATTTCAACTTTTTATCCATTTTGCCCTGTATTTGGCGACCTGATCCATGGGGCAGCGTAATTAGCCCCGTCCCATGGGGTATCACAGGGCCCTGCTTCACACTTCGATCTCTGTTTTAGAGTTTTTGTATCATAATTTTGTATGTATTTACCAGAGTGCGACCGGATATCCGGCTCCGACTTCGGCAAAAATCGACATCCGGCTCCGGTATTTCCGGTTGCGGCTCCACCAATTTTTGGCATCCGGTCGCCCCCTGATAATATTTACCTTGCATTTGCTTTACATACACCGATTATTTGACTTTTTTAATCTGACGTTTTGACCAGTTTGTAAATATAATTTTTGTGTTTAATTTACAGTTGACGCACATTTTGCTCGGGCACTCGGTGAAACTTGGTGGAAGCTTAAAGAACTTCATTCGAATCCATCTGATTGATTCCACGTGACGAACAAATCAACAACAAGGATCTCGATATGCGTTCGAAGGAATTGATTGAATGACCGAAATAGATCTAACCCGCTGTCAATTTCTCGTCCACGTACCCGTTTGAAACACCGGTGATCAGTTCTGTATAACGTCAAATTTTAAGAACAAAAATTGTGATATGACATAATAGCCAAATGACAATACAAACTGTGCCATTATTTTAAGGTTAAGTCTTATAAAGATGAGGGTGGAATATTCCTTTAGCCGGGCATGGATGTTTTCGTGGCAAAACTTTTTCGTTACAAGCACGATTACAAGTCCGAAGAACCGTTTAGAACCTGATGATCAACCAGTCTAAGATCGTGGTTTATAGGGACGAGGATAGAACCAAAGTTTTCTTGTTTTAGATAAAAAACATGGCCTTTGTTATAAACAAAACCAGTGTTAACATTAACGCTACAGAAAAAGCACTTAAATTTGCATCTGTTGAAAGTTGCCTTATATATTTTAGTTTTGAACTTTCATACACTAAGGACATTTGTAAAATCGTCAAGAAACCAAAATAATTATTGAGTCAAGGACGGATCTGGAGGTGATCTAAGGATCGGATCGACACCACCACCGGGAACCAAACCTCATAATTTTTAACAACTATTAAGAAACAGTTACGAAACGTGGCAAAAGTTTCGTGTAACGTTCATGTTAAAGTTGATATTGTATCCTTTTCACCGAGAAATAATACATCCGCCTTTGTATTGAGTTGAGATTGCGCAAGGTGAAGACAAAAGTTAGCCATTTTCTAAAACTTCTTTGGTGTTTTGATGCCATTTTGATGCTTTGCTTTATGTTTAAAATATTTAAATATGAGAATTCCCAGAATACTTAGATTAAGTCTGTTAAAATTCGAACGATGCCGCTTTGTATTGTCATTCAGTACCCTATTTGTATGAATTCCATACTGTTCAAGGTTGTGTTCGTTCGCATGGCCTACGTGTAGAACAGAGTCGGAACAGTGTAATAAGCATATTCCTAAGCCTAAGCATAAAAGACTATTACGTGTAAGGATGAGCTTATATATACGTAAAGCATAAACTTAAGCGTAAGGATGAGCTTATGCCTAAGCCTAAGCAAAAAATTAAGCTTGAGCTTACTGTATTACAGTCCCGCAGGAAAACGTTCCGGCCCTGTTCTATATATGGACCGTTTATATATATCGTTTTCTAAATGGTTCACTTAGATTATTCAGTTAATGCTAAATGCTGAAGGGTGAATCTTGCAGCAAATAAACTGATGTGAGGTTTGTTTCTGTTTAAAGTTCTGAATATAGTTTGTAGCTTGCAAACTTAACGTTTTGCGTAGAATGGATATTTTTAGTTTATTTTTCTGAGATTGCAAAGCTAAAGTGTTTTCGTATTTAACGTATGCCCGCTGTCGTTCTTTACTGTATTTGGTTCCGAATTTTGTAATTTTTAAATTTCAAAGCTAGTTTACTTCAACCTCAGATTAATTACTACTGTCGCCAGAAATAGTCGGTAGAGTATTCAATAATTTACGATGGGTCGGGAAATATTTTCATAACATACAATTCTTTCGACGCTGTTAAAAATTTGCGCTGGTAGGATAGCAAGATGCAGTTTAAGTGACGTAAGTTTACCGTAAACAACACTTTTGAAGCCATTGCAATGCATTAAACTTAACTTAAATTCAGCGTAACACGGTTAACTTCACATGAAAGCAACGATATTCTTATAGCAGCATAACAATAGCGGCTTGTAGAGTTTTCTCAGACTCAAGTGTGAAATAAGCGTTGCCAATTTCCTCATACGGGACACACGCTCTAAGGAGTGACACATATTCTTTTTTACAACGAACACGAAAAAAGTTTGTCCATATTGTTAAACGTAGCAGCTTTCGTTAGTTGGTGATAAGTATTGTAGCTTTTGCCTTAATCAGTTGTAGCCTGCAAAATTTAGCTTCATTTATTGCTCTCACTTAAATCAAGCTACTATGCAGATTGCAGATTGCCAGATTTCACAGTTCGTTTGTGTGACAACCGATTTCTAACTGGCAATAGATGCTATTACCAGCAGCGAAAATACTGCTCAATTAAATTTGTTAAAAGTAAAGACAAATATTTCTGTTGACGGTTACATAACGCGACATTAAAAATGTATACTGTAGTGACTCGAATAAAAGGCCCCCATTTTGAGTCGCAATAAGTATTGGATTCGTATCCCTGGTAGCCTCTGGAGAGGCGAAATAAATATCAGTGCCCCTCTTATTCGGGTCACTACAGTAGACACTGACATCATGAATCAATGTTTATACTTGATGGCTTTGTCTGTTTGGTGTAGACTTACATACTGTAGCAAAACACCAAGTATACACGATAGAGTTTAGTTAGGGCTGCGCTATATTACAGGGACGGAAGCCGCAGCTCGCTGCTGGCACAATCTGTTTGGTGGAATTTTTAATGAAACAATTTGCCGTGCCGCGTGGCGGCGTCGATTGGCGCGTGGCGAATTTAGCACAATCCTTATACTTAAAAAAACTTAAAAATTTACCGAAAACTACTTCGCATTTTATAGTAAATTGTGCAGTTGAGGACCCAGGGAGTTTTGACGAGGAACCCGGACAACATATACTGGAGAATCGAGAACGATCAGCCAAACGAATTTTAGTATACTAAATTTTGGTTTTATGTTGAATACCCCGTTGAATTCGTTAGTGAAATAGCATGTAACAACTGTGCAATAAGTTTACATTTATATACGATTAGGAATATTAAGATTTAAAGATAAGATTTATTACCAAAAATTGAAAGGGCTGGAAATAGCAGAAAATGGATTCACTTGTAACAACGCCTGATTTTTTTTGAAAAATTCGATCTCATAATTGAGTAATTGTTTTACTCAAACCTAAATTTGGAGTTTTCCGCGAAATTGAAATTTGACACTACACAATGACATATTATGTTCCTTTCAGTTGGAAGGAAGCTAGTGTCAAAGATATACTGAGCGGAAAAAAATGCAGCGAATGTTGAGAAGTGTATTGTGGCTCATAACTCAAAAAATGTCCGCCCAGCTTTCAATGTCTTTATTCTTATCATAGGGAATTTAATCGGAATTTCAGATCTGTTTTCACATAATATAGGCTAGTCCCTCAGGCTCAACGTTACTGGTATTGGATGGTGCGAATCGCAGGGTACAGCCGAAGGCCAGCCTTCGGCTCTGGCTCCGGCAGAAAATCGACCTCTCTAAAGATCTAATGAAAACCGTGGTTAATGCATGCTAATCGACTTACTAAAAAGGCTAGGAATGTTGTGTCTTTATCTATAAAGGCGCTTATCTCTGTGTCAGTTTCAGCCTATGTGCAAGTGTCAGTAGCAAACTATGTTCGCGCCCCAGTTAGAATGAAATCCACGGATTTGTAATATTACGGTTTAGCACTAAAATAGCGTTGTTCAACAATTGCCAGTTCCGTCACAGACCATTAAACGAAACGGTAAAACATTTTAATTTGTAAATAACTCAGGAAAACCGACAATTTTCGTTGTCTCGGCTATTAATGCCTGGGACGACACACTTGTCATGAAAACTGTTTTGTTAAAGATTTAAAAAAATTTTCTGCAGTTTCTTTTTCTGTATAGTGTTTGTGTAATTGACGAATATGTAACAATTAAGATTTGACCTGTTTAAAATATGCTGTGTTTCGTTTGCGTTTCGCATTTTCCAAACTCATCTTAGTACCATTCCAGGCATTGGGTTGAGCGTGCAAGCATCGGAGTGCGATGAAGCAAATTTTGAATATTAAAGCTATTGCAAACTCCAAATTTCAGAATTTTTTCGACTATATATACTCCCATTCGAACAGGGCCGGAACAGTAGTATAAGCATATTCCTAACCATAAGCCTAAGCCTAAGTTTAAGCGTAAGGATGAGCCTACTCCTACTCCTAAGCCTAACCTAAGCCTGAGCCGAAGCCTATGCAAAAAATTTTGTGCAAAGCTTAAACTGACTCTATTACTGCCCCTCCGGAAAACGATCCGACCCTGTTCTATACATGGGCCAAAAACTTTACCTGAGAAGTTGAAGGTGCAATTGCGCACGTCGCTTTGAACATGCTTGCCAGCGCCTATGTCAAATAAAGCTATAGCTTCACCATGCAATTCTAAGCTGACCCACTGTACGGATTTCTTATATATATGAATAAATTTAATTCCTTGTTTTTGAAAAAAAAGAAAAGTGATTAGCGATATCAGAGATCTAGCGAGCTTCCACTTTCTGACCTGGGTAATACAAAACTGACTTCGCTTCAGTGCATTTAATAAACCGTCTATTAAAGAAAAAAACAACCATAACGTGTAAAATGTGGACACATAGCTTTCAATAGTATCCTAATTAGATCTGTGCCTATATACGATTTACGATTGTGTTTTGGACGATTACACCAAAAAATTTTATAGTTTGAAAATTATAGAGCCCAGAAAGCGCACTGACTTCTAATTTTTTCAATACCAGTTCACGACAAATTATGAGTTGTTTTTTAATAGATTGCCGTTTGATTTTAAGTCCCGATAAAACTGGAACGTTTTAGGTAAACAGTTTTGGTGCTAGTAGACAGTTTGAACAAGTATATATATACGGTAGTCGTTGGGGTGGACGTATCTAAACTGTAATGCATTTATTTAGGTACCATTCCAGAACTTCAGAGATGATTTTAACTGAGTTGTGTTTTTGGAAAGTGAAGCTTTATAGGATATCTGATACACAGGCTCAGAACCTAAAATTTAGGGCGTTAATTTTAAAATTAAACACAGAGAATAAAACAGTTACAGCTTTATAATGTCTAAGGTGATTAAGGCTGAGAGTTGACTTATTAGTAAGATCTTCTATTACTAGCAGTGTAGTAGGTATTGTGCGATTCTCAGAACTTCATTTCAACAGCAGTTTTAATAACTCGATTGGCAGAAAACGCTAAAATTCTCATAAAAGCGATCGTCTACTAAAGCAATTTAAACGGAAATTTATGACTGTGTGTGAGATGCTCACACCCTATACCATATGTAACATAACACCTAATCAAGCCCACGGGGCACGTTTTTAAAGTAATCTTAACTATATTTAATGTTATAACTTTGTTGGACAAAGACATTTCGGATATCAATATATACGAGCATCCAGATATATATTTCCTCTCGGACACATATTCGAATATTTTTCATTTCCAGGTATCCGGTGCCCATTTTTAGATTTAGGTCGCAGATGTTTGAATAATCTTCTATAAGAGTTGTAGCGCTATACTTTTGATGACGTTCAGCGCCATCCGTCACACGTGCGGCGCCGTACGTTTCCCGTGCGGCGTTGTTTATAATATCCTTACGCCTAAGTCTAAACATATTGATTTAGACTATAGACACACCGTGCTATTTGTGCAGATTCTGTCCATTCTGCGGCGTTGTAACTTTAGTTCTCGCATTCTAAAATGATTTAAAACAGGCATGATGTATTAGCTTTATCGTCTATTAATGCATCAACAATGAAACAAGTGGTAATATCGATAGTTTGCCTATGTGCTGGTATGTTGCTATAGTTCCCAGTTAAAACACAAGTTATGCAATAGTAACTGCATTTAGGTGTAGCCAATATATCAACATAAGTTTACGTCGACATAAGTGGATGGATTAATTTATAAAATATCTCTCTAAAAATTTGAATTAATGAGTTTGTTTGTGCTGTTGGCCAATGTATAGAAAGGGACGGAACAGTAGTGTAAGCATATTTCTTGGTCTAAGCGCAAGAATGAGCTTATACCTAAGCCTAAGTCGAAGCCTAAGCAAAAATTAATCTAAACCTTAAGCTTTCGATATTCCAGTTCCACCGAAAAACGTTCCGCCCCTGATCTTACATAGGTCCTATCTTATACAGAATCTCTTTAGCATGCGTGTGGTGGGTGACTCTATAAATGGTCAAATTTTGGCGGGAAGATTGTTTAAGAGCAGATATTTTCGGGAACGAGAGATTTTCGATGAGATCCGACAGAAACATTTGTACAGTTCTTTTTATACGATATATTTAAATTTTCAAACACTGCTATTAGTTGAGATATCAAAGCAACATTTTCTTTCGCTAAAGTTCACTTTTCGTATGCGGTTAAACGATTCGATTACCATTTGGTTTTTTTTAAGTTTCTCACTGTGCCGCAAATTTCCTTATACCTGATTCGCAAGACGAGGATCAAAGATATCAGATAACTCGTGCCGCATGGGGTCCGCGCAATCCTAATTATCACGTAAGTGATTACCGTTTGACTCGTTGAAAATAAAAACTTCAAGTGTTCAAAACGAATTCATTCAAGTTTATCCACGGATCTTGTACACTGTTTTAAAAGCTTTAGGCTCGTAAAAGACTTGCAAGAGGCTAATCCTAAGCATGCACTGAATAGCTTACAAGTGCCTTATGTACCTACTTATATAATATTAACAGAGAGGCAACAAATGGGTTCCGCAAACATTTTGATTTCTCAGAGAAACCTTTTTTAGAACTTTCAATTTCAGTATTATTACATCTACAAAGAAACATAGGTTCTCCATCGTGATTTCAAAAGCGTATGCTGATCCCTTCCTTTAACCACTATAATATAAAACGCAATTATTCTGACTGAAGCACAAACGGTTTTGTAAATGTATAAAAATAATCTGAACCCTTCTATGTTAAATAAATACTGTAGTGACCCGAAGTGACCCGAATAAGAGTTGGGACTGATATTTATTTGGCCTCTCCAGAGGGTACCCCTCTGTTATTCCGTCACGGACTGTTATTTATTTTTAACCCAAGCTCCGCAACCCTCGTTGCTGATATATATCAGGTAGTGCAACTATCCGTGGAATTAAACGTTTATTTGTCTTGTGTCAATAGCTTGTGCGATCATGCAAGGTTATACTTGGGAATGCACTTTCAAAACTGAAGTATGCTTTAGAGTTGCGAACTCATCTTGATTTGGGTCTGGAGTCATTTATGCGCCGCAATTACGGAAAATTGACATTTATGGACTCCATGGTTTAGGGACTCTATCAGCTTACAGACTCTAATAAGGGATATATACGGAATCCTATTGATTGGGACTCAAAATGGGGACCCCTTCTTATTACCACCCTCTTATTAGGGTCGCTACAGTAATTGTTTTCAAAACAGAATTCGATTGTTCCGCACCACTGCTATTATTCTTCATGTATAACGCTTTATTTATGTTAACTACTTTTAGGGAAGAGCAACCCGCAGCTTAGCACAACCCGATGACCAAGTCGCTGGTCGTAATGACGTTTACGTAATGGGACTTCGATCGGTACAAAATACTAATCCGACCTGGCTGACACATTTAGGAAACGCATGGGGTCGAAAGAGAAGCTTTACAATTTTTAAACGTTCAAGATACATTCCTCAACAGAGCAGGCTGTATTTCAATAAAGTAAGTGCTAAGATGACCTTCAAAACTCGCACGATTATAGTCCGTAAATCCAAGTGTTATCCGGTTACAGCGTAGTATTTTGGGCACCGTTCCAGTAAATAGTAAAACAAAGTTTTTGATAGTACAAAATAGATCATAATATTTAGTTGAATTTACTGACTGTTATATGCATAAAGCGTGTGACATTTAATGGGTTCCTTTACAACGTGTTTACAGTTTGAGAATGTAGTATATATCGTCGCCGTATACAAAGTTCTAACTTCGTTTTAGAAAAACAATTAGCACAGTTTACAGGTCTCACCGCGAGGTGCTGGTAAACGATGACCTGGAATTAAACGTTGTGTAGAATTTCCAAAATTTGGACATATTCCGTTTGTAATTAGGTGACCATATGACAAAGAAGCGTTTGAAACCCCATTAGATTAGAAAACTAGATTTTCGTTTCCGTGGATTATAGAAATCTAAAATATATAAAGCAGACAAAGTGAATATATATATCTTGAACTATAGGGTTATTTCACCAATATTACAAAAAAAAGAAAATCATTTTTCGGTGGCAGGTATTTTCCATTTTCCGTTCCGGTATTTTCAAAATCCGGTTCCGGTATATTGTAATTGCGGTTGCATCCTAATTATCAATAGTGATATAAACAGCTGCTTGTTTTGCTAATTTACAGTCTAAACTGGCACGAAAGCTAACTTCCAATCCGACGGAATTGTACGCCGTTGACCTACGATCATCACAGAACTCAAATCCAACATGGATCACGCAACTTGGAAATGTTTGGGGTTGATTGGGTCGCAACGATACATCGAAAAACAAACAGCTGTTAAAACCATAAAAAAGTGATTGGGATTTGTCCACCTAGACAGTAAAAATAATTTTGAATATACATCTGTGCCGAAATTGATTTATGATAAAAACTCGGTTTAAAGTACGTGCCGTATTGGATAATGACCAACTCTGTACTATTCTTAATAATAGCAAAGAACTAATCTAAATCTTTACCACTGAAAATATGTAATCTATATCTACTTTTATATGGTACTCACATTATATCGGCTCATCAATTTTACGTCTCAAACAATTGTTTATTTTTATTTAAACGCAACATGCTCGAAAAAACGATTTCCCAACAAACTGGGTAAAATTAAAAATTGGAATAAGTTAACCTTGAACAATACTTCTGATACTTTTACAAAAGACGATAGTCACAATTTGTTAAATACGTCATGCTAAAATATTTTGAACGAAACTAATGTACTCTTTCGATATTAAGCTATAACCTAGCCAATGTCCATTTGGCCAATGTTATTTTAAGTGCCGTAACAGTAGATTAAGCGTATTCCTAAGCCTAAGCAAAAATGTAATCTAGAATCTAAACCTAGTCTTTTATAGACTCAGCAGAAATCTGGACGCCCCTAAAAGTAACATGGGCCGTCCATTCGATAAACCAAACACGAATAAAACAATGAATAATCGGCGCAGTGAAAAAATAAATCCTGCTCAAAATTGTATATAGGCAATAACTATCACCAACACAAAGTGACAAATGTATTAGTAAAACTTTATTCAAACGCAATTTAGCTTGCAAAACTATCTAACAGAAACTTAATAAAATATATTGAAAAGCGTTATTATTCGTTGCAAAACGACCACGATGGCTGATGTTGTTGCGCTAACCCTTTGAGTACAATTACCAGAATATTTGTCGTAGGCCAATCTGCTATTCAGGCCAATTACTAACTGGCCTTGGCCTAGGCCAAATAGCGATT
Source organism: Enoplolaimus lenunculus (assembly GCA_030248215.1). Lineage (NCBI taxonomy): Eukaryota > Metazoa > Nematoda > Enoplea > Enoplida > Thoracostomopsidae > Enoplolaimus > Enoplolaimus lenunculus. Next base: position 28,483 of record JASANG010002238.1, read on the forward strand.
GTAAGATGTAGCGAAACAAAAGTGCTATAAAACAAATAGATTGGCCTAGACCGATTAGTAATTGGCCTGAATAGCAGGTTGGTCTACCGCATTTACACCACAACAATTAAAAGGGCGTCTCTGAACAAGGCAGTTCCAAATTTTTCACTGCGGTTAATTGGGACTTTTCATCAAAAACCATCAAGCTTGACTGTATCATCCTGACATAAAGGAACACTGATGCATAAATGTTTCACCTAAGCACCTGATAAGGCTAACGTTCTTGCGGAATTTAAGTAATGATAACAAACCAATTAATGACAAAATAATTTAAATAAATAAAACTGAAGAAAAAGAATGCCAGTCCAGTTAGCTAAAAATTAAATGAGAAATAATAAAATAAATCCATTGAACAAACAATATAACAGTTTTTGAGGAATGTTAGGTTATAAATATAAACACAACAGATCTTGACAGAAACAACCGCGTTTTTTCAACAAATAACAAGGCACTTTCAATAAAAAATTTACGGCTATTTTCCACCAAGACGCAAATTAGTGATAAATAAATATTAGTTTTTGAATCACAACTAAAAATTGACATCTAAAATTATCATAAAATCATCATTCACAGCAGTGATTTTGCTTGTAGTTTGAATTTCAGATTTTCCGCCAGTTTGTCCAAAAACTCAAATGTGTTCAAGTAGTCCATTCTTTGAACGCTGGAAAACGTTAACAGTACTAAGATAAAATACAGTAGCAGGTTGCATATGCATACTATTATAGTACATGTTTCAAATCTATGCTGCGGTGATGCAAGGAACGTAGCCAGAATTATGAGAAAATTGGGATACGTTCTACAAAATTGCGTAGGTGTTTCCTGTGTTGCCAACTAAAAGGTCCAAAAACACTTTGACAAAAATACAAAATACAGTTTGAGTCCTATCAGATCTTTTCATTTACAATTATTACGGTGTTTATCTAAAGGAACTAAGGCACATGAATCAGAAATTAAGTTTTCTAAAACATTTTGTTTCTTTTACCTGTGGCAAGACAACTGAAATGAATAAATATTAAAGGCAACATCTACCAATAAAACCTTAAAAATAATAGCTACCGTTTGGTAATAAGTGGTAAGCATACTTCGCCGCTCCTTTAATACAAATCGCCAAATCTTTCGTCATAAAACCAGCTTCGATTGTTTCGATACAAACTGCTTCAAGACATCTCGCAAATTGGTCTAACGATACGTTTTTATCAAGTTTAGCTCGTTGAATAAAACCTCGAGTCCACGCAAAAATTGAAGCTAAAATATCACACAACGTCAAACCAGAATGGGTGCTGACAGTACCAAAATTAAGTCGCCGATGCCACGCTAAACAAAAAGCTATCGCAAATAAATCTTTCATAATACAATCGTTTCTTTTTACGATGTATTTAAAATCAAATAACGCAAAGAACATAAGTATTTGTGTCAGCGCACCTATAGGATTTGTGGAAGTTTCTTTTCCCTGTTGATGCATACGGTAATGTCGAGTGACTGTGCCATGCGCGGCTTCTGCTTCAACAGTCTGTCCATCTGGACACACCAAGACCGAAGTCATCAAACCGAGTGATCCATAACCTACATTTGCAAGACTCAATGGCTTAAATTGATATTAAACCTTATGACAAACTGATACGGATTCATGTACAGCAATTCAGAGATACTTTGAGGTCTGAAACGAAACGACGAAATCAATCTTAAGCAATTATATAAGTGTTATAACTGAACCCTTAAGCAATAACAATTTTTCAAAAGGTATCTATACAAAATTTTTACATGACAGAATCTGACTGAACGTCGCCATCATAATTTTTACATGCCCACACAAATCCCCCGTCTGATTTTATTGCGTTATAACTGAACCCTTAAGCAATAACAATTTTTCAAAAGGTATCTATACAAAAAATTTTGACATGAAATCACGCGAATCAGTTTCACTTCTGAAAGATCTCAATAGTGGTATTCCCCTAACTTCGAGGTATTGTTTCTTACCTTGTGCAACAGAATCTGACTGAACGTCGCCATCATAATTTTTACAGGCCCACACAAATCCCCCGTCTGATTTCATTGCTTGAGCAACCATATCGTCTATGAGCCGATGTTCGTACCAGATTTTCATCGCATCAAACTGTTCTTTGTAATCCCTAAAATAAACGATTAGTTTTATACAATGGCGGTAATTTTGCATTAACATCGCAGACCTATATCGATCGTCTCGCCATGCCATATTTTATTAAGATACAAAATTCAGCTTTCTCTAGTGAACCAAAACAATCGGTCATAAGTTTTCCGTTGAATAGTTTTCTAAATCAGTTTTATGAAACTTTAATCTACTATACACCATACAGCACATGATTATTGATGTTAACAAAAATTAATCACTAAAATACATTACTTTTCGTATATCGCTTGAAAAATGTCTTTGAATCGACCATCATACTTCTTCAGAATGGTATTCTTAGTACTAAATAATATAATAAAAATAAAACGATAACGACTGTGTTCATCGTATCGCTTCATACCCGAAACCCAGATAATAACGCTACAGTTAGGATCAGTAACGTTCTTTCAATTAATAGCATTACATTCACAACCTATTAACAACCATAACTGTGCAAAGGTGGTTATATAATGCAGCTAGGGGCTGTATTTTCAAATGTGTAGCAACTATAACCGCTGACAATAGGACTTATAGCTTTTGAGTTACCGATTCAAGCTTTATGATTTTAGACATGTTTTATGCTTTGCCTGTTTTCTGCCACTTTGACAAACTTCTTAATAGTAGATACAGTCTCCATTTATATAAAAACCTATCACTAACTGTAAATAGATGTTATATCCATTCTAAAATATGGTTCCAGTTTCAATGAGTCTCAAATTATTATAATAAATTTATATTGTGTGACTAACCTCATATACAAAGGCATTTGTCGGCTAAGGGCATATTGGAATGAGCAGTGAGCAAAATCCTCGATCGCCTGTAAATAACGCAATTTATTTTCATTCTAAACCGATCACATTGGTAAACATGTAACTAACGAAGATTGCAAACTTATAGTGATTTCATTGGCGTTTGACCAAAATATTTTTTAACTTATTCTATACACTATGAAATTTGAAAATCACTTTTGATATCTAGAGACGGTTCAAAATAAAATAGCTGACCCCATTTGCACTTCAACCAATGGCAATAACATTAATCTCCATTAATCCAATTTGCGCAATTGCGCATGTACGTTATCAAAAGTGAATTATCACACCAAATGTACTTTATGCATTAATACTATGTACGACTGCTAGCCAAACCTGCTTGAAATGCTACAACAAATATATTCAAACCTTGTCCGTATTATACATCGACAGTGCTACACCTGGACCTCTGAATTCGAACACAGAAAAATTCATAGGTTCCGCGGAAGTATCAGTTGGTGTCCATTTTATTTCAAGTTTTCCAGCACCAGGCACAACAAAATCCCTTGCTTTATACTAAAACGTATAACACATAGTATACATTTTGTTACCAAAGCATGACAACTAATAATGTAGCCTTATTTTAAAACACCGACAGGTTATGTTACTTTAGAGCTTTGGTACTTAATTCTTAGGTGGTTTTGGCATTAACCATTATTAGCATTTTTGATAATGAAATTGTAGAGATTTATTTTCTGAAGGACCGTGATAAATAAACAGAATTCCATTTTTAAATCCTCTTAGCGTCAAACCTGATCTCCATACGCATGGCGGCCGATAATGATAGGTTTTGTCCATGTAGTGACCAACCGAGGAATGTTTTGGCACAAAATTGGCTCCCGAAACACCGTCCCTCCAAGAATATTTCGTATCGTTCCATTTGGAGATCGCCACATTTCCTTTAGCTTAAATTCTGAAATATCGTTCATATGCAATGATACGCTATGCTTAAATATCTTATAGACATACGATACCCAGGGTGCAACAGGAATTACAATTTACCGTCACCGGAACCGGAATTTAAAAGTTTTACCGGAACCGGAAAGTGAAAAATGCATTTCACCAAAAATTTCATTTTAATCTTATTTTTGCACAGTTATTTGTGAAATAACCTTAGTCGAACATAGGTATTTATTTTATTTGTTGTATTTAGATTTTCATCATCGACTGAAGTGAAATCCACCATCAATGGCTTATATTCGGTGATTGTCAAGATTTATATATACATTTCCAGTAAAATGCTTTTGTCCACAATAACCGCTGCATGAACAAGCAATTCAAAAACACTAGAAGTACAAGTGGCTTTCAAAAGAGATTCTTAAAAATTAGAAAAGTTAAGAAAACGGCCAAATTATAACACCGGAATTTTTAAATCCGGTAAAAATTTACCGGAACCGCAAACGGAAGGTGAAAAAATGCCGGAACCGGAATTCCGTTTGCACCCTGACTATAGCTAATAGGCTGAAACAGACTGTTATCTGACAACTGTTAGTTTATGCTGCACGAAGGCTAAAGTGTACAAACAACTTCCCATTTTTAAACGAGTTCAGATCGATATTGATTTGAATGACAAGTTAGGTTTAGCGGTTCAGTAACACAGTATGTGTGTATGAACTATTTGGCATCTGTGATATATGTAATCTAAGGCAAATGTGATTTGCTTGAGAATTGAGTTTCGGCAATTTTAATGCAACATTTTGTTCCTGTAGATATTCTGTATAAAAATGTTTGTGAACCTAATACATAACATAATAGTATAAACAGTTTCAAAAAATACTTACCTTCAACTCTTGCCTCATCAGGTGTTATTGTAGCGCATTTCACTCCAACATTGAACCGTTTAATAGCCTCGGCTGCTTCGACAGTCACTGTTAAACAGTTTCATATCAAAAATAGCCCACAAAACGTATTTCTGCTACTGTCTATTTACCAATTGTAATCCAGTCCACATTCTAGTCTGGCCACTAGTTGGTACATACAGGCTGAATAACATTCTGCACCAGGATTGACTAGTTATATGTACAGTAATAAGCGAAAACCAAGTAGTTTATTAACGGAATAGATTAATGTATGTTGCATATTTACAAATCCAGGTAAGATCAGAGAAAAGTAGCACGTCTAGCAAAGTGACACAACTCCAAATAGTTTTTGAGAATACTTTATATATCTAAACTCCTGCATCAAATCAGATATTAACGAATATAAAATTTCCAAAAAGAGCATTAGTTATCAAGAATGACGATCCCCACATATGTTCTCTATTAACGCAAAATTTATTGATAAAAGTAAAGGCACTGCACTTGTACTGCATGTGCTATTGCTAACCTTGGTCATTGGTTTCATCACGATTTTGTATACTGAGATCAAAACTGTGCAAGTCCAACTCGACAAATGGAAATATGAGTTTTTCCTTTATTAACTCCCATATTATTCTGAAAACAACGCAGAAGATGATACATGGCGCGTTGTAAACACAGTTTACTAAGTATGAAAAAAGCAAAGATAATAACAAATTATGAAATGCACTAAAATAAGAAAATATAAATAACTTGTGTATAATCATCCAAAAAATTAATTGAGTAAATGCACATAAATACCTCGTCATTTCATCACCTTGGATTTCCACAACTGAACCTCCTAAAATGAAAAAGTGTAATTTAAGACAACTTGAACGAAGTAATGTTAGTTAGTATGGCCAAGGCAAGCTAATTAAGTTTCTGCAGAATCCAGAATTAGCCGGATAATACATATAAAGTGTAAAAGAAGTAAACCCCAGTGTTATCGGTTTAACGGGGTGGTTTGTATCCACAAAACCGAACTCTTATCTTCACCCACAGCAACCTAAATGTTGTTCGAAAACTAAAAACGACTCTTAAACAAATAACCGCTAAAAGTAACGTACAAATACGTATATTTACCACCATGCCATGCCAACAGTACATACCTTTAATCTTAGGCATTATTAAAGTAATAGCGTGCGATAATTAAATTTATGTCAATACTCTGCACATTAAACTATATAAAAGTATGCAACAAAAGCTGCAGTTCAGGCGCTATACGAACGCACCACGATACTGAACCAAGACAAAAACTTTTTTAAAAAGTTCGCCATGCACTTGGTTCGAAGAACACTTGAACATATGTCAGAACTGTACGGTCGGACGACCCCTTTTCCGAAATACTGCGAATATAATTGTTTTCCCCTTAATTTCTCCGAAAGATATGGCCACGTCGGCAATCGAACCTCGCACCTCTCGCTCGCTAGTCAAGCGCGCTACCCATTACACCACGCGGCCGATATCACAATTTCCTCTGTGCTATACGTACACGAGTATGTTATGTGTCTTAACATTACACACTCTGCACATACATAAGCACCACCGCGTATACTCACAGATACATAGATAGAAAGATAGATGTTAAATAACAGAGACTTCGAGATGTTTAGACACAGAGTGCGTAACGCAGTATCTGAAAACTAGAATATCTGAGCTAAAATCTTAATGACTCTGTTATAAACCTATTCAGTTTCCTTATATTGTTATCAATTTTATTCAACTGTGTTCCGTAAACACAATGTATATGTAATCGCGATGCAGTAAACACAACGCTAAGCAGTAAACTGGTAAATCATAACTAATAATAGTTAAGACAAGTAGTTGAAGCAGTGCCGTAATAGCTCAGTTGGTAAAAGCGGTGGCCCGGATTGCCAAAGGTCGTTGGTTCGAATCTAGTCGTGGTCAGTTGTTTCAAGTATTGCCCGTTAACATAGCATAAACATCGCTGGAAACCGCTCCACTAATTTTGAACGATGGGTACTGAAAAATAAATATAAATGCAATGTCTGAGAAACTCCAACGCATCTTATTTGACAGATTCCCATCAAGAGTACTAGATACAATTTATCATTTAGAAACTAGCTAAGCGTTTAACCCGAAAAAGTTTTGGTTGGGAAATTCCTGCTTTTCGGGTCAAGTACTTGCGCTCATTTACGTTTTAAACCCGTCAAAGTGGCAAACCAAAAATGCAATAAAACCTTGTTCACTGCTTTGAAATTGTTCATAATTTTTCAAACGATACATTGTTAAAAATCGAAATCTAACATCGGGGTATCGTGAGTTGACAGAAAGCTTAGAAATTTCTTCCTGTTCCAGCCTTTTCGAAATTTGTGAAACTTGAGTCTTTACTCAGAAATCTTTGGGTTTTGGAACATACACTGCAAAAAATGGTGAGTCAAACTGACTCTCTCTGAAATAGGCTTTTCCTGACAACCAAACTGAGTAAAAATTCGATTTCGCCACAGTCAAATTAAGTTTTGCAGCGTACCTGGAAATTATGAGCCCGGTCCAAAGCTTAAAACCTAATCCTTTTAACCAGGGTGCAGCCGGAGGTGAAAAAAACGGGAGCCGGAGCTGGAGGTCAACGAAACTTGCAAGCCCCGGAGCCGGAGCCGGAGCCGGAGGTAAAGGCGAAGTTTGGTAGTCAAAATAATGGTTAATATTGGTTAATTTTAGCCAATATCTGCAATATGTAAAGCTGCTTGGTTTTTACGCTTGTTTTCTGCAAAATTTCGGAAATTCTTTCCCGAGAATTGTGATAAAAGTGGAACGAAACGCGATAAACAAATAAATTTTGCAAAATTGTGCAAAATTTTCCTACCGAAATTACTGGAATCTCCAGCGAAAATTCAATCGGAGCCGGAGCCGGATCGGAGGCCGATTTTCTGCCGGAGCCACAGCCGTAGGCCGGCCTCCGGATGTACCCTGCTTTTAATTTAAGAATAAGCAAATGTTCAGAAGCAAGCGATATCAATGTAAGATATCAAGCCTAATGGCTTACTTGAACTAAAATTGTGATCCGCAATTTAGCATTATCTATATCCTAATTTGTGAACTGCACTGCGCGTTTTTTGACGTTTACCTGTTTCCGTAGCAGGTGTCGAACGGACATTCAGTAAACACAAAGGTACTGAATTGGTATGCCTGGTCAACTGACTACAAGAACGCTTGTCAGCATAATAGATACCATTGCAATTGAGCAGGACACAGTTCGAAAGTGGAATTGAACATTTGTTCATTTTTACTTGCACCCACTGTTTAAACAACTGTAAGTAGTTTGTTAATTTTTTGAAGAATCAGGTATCTGGCTTGGGGCCAATAGCATTTCAAATATACGGTGTTTTGGGTACAAGCTGAAACTGTAATATCATAATAGGTAACAACCACCAGCCCAAAACAATGGAACAAACTGCATTATGCGTTTTGTAGTTTCGTCAGGCGCACGTGAAAACCACGCGTATACCTTGCAAAACACTAGCTCTATAGCTGGCTCTTTTTTGGCAACATCAGCTGAGCAGACATCTATGTGCCTATACTACTATATATTATGGTTTTTTTATCGGCGTACTATATGTCTGTTTTCGATAGTGTGTTATGTGTGTGGTTTAGTTTATTTTTCACATTTTTTGTTATTTTTGAAAGCAAAACAGTTTTTATTGCTTTACGTTTTAAAGCGAAGTTCTTGTGTTATTGTTATTCAACGAGCAAGTTTGCCCATTGCTGTTAGAAGCATCTTGTTTTTTTTGCGAAATATTGAAAATATCTTCGGCAAGTGGTTCATTCAGATCAGGATGCTTGCCTCGGTCACTTTTATTAGCGTTGCGTTGAATTTTGAAACACAGGAAAACCTAAAAACCTACTGAATTGTAATCAAATAGCGAAAAGTTCACTGTCATTCAGGAAAAATTAGGTACGTTATGTAATACCTTTCATACAGATGCTAAGAATACCGCTCATAAAGACCTGAGATCGCTCCAGCCCGCGCAACTCATGCCAATCTAAAACGTTGTATTCTAATATAATTCATAAAAATGATAGCCAAAATGATGCTGGCTTCTCGTTCATGAGTTTTCCCCAGTCACATAACAATTGTTTTTAGTATATCGAGTTGTTTAGCATTATTTTCAGGCAAAATGTTTCCTCAAACGGACCAATGACCATTAAAGATAGTAAACTGAAAAATTTTCGCTTAAAGATAGTAAACTGAAAATTTTTCGCTTATATAAAGATAGTAAACTGAAAATTTCTCGCTTAAAGATAGTAAACTGAAAATTTTTCGCTTAATCCTTTCTCACATGAATGTTCTATTAACCTGAGACCTACTTTTATGCAAGGATTCGAGCTCCAGTGACTGGAGTGTGAGACGTATACCATCACCACTCAGCTATAGGTGCTTGACGCTCGAGGCCGAGGGGGCTCTCACGTCTTGTGGTGATTTAGTACTATGTATACGTGTTGCAATTGTTAAACACGATGCGATATATGCTATTTAACGTATATACACTGCGCTGAGTTGCCTACAGGCAACTCAATGTGAGAAGGGGTTAAATAATATTTTAACATTTAGTGTTCAGATGTACATTCAATACATAAAACATGTTTTACTGCATGCTTGTAAAGACTTTTCCCAGATTCCATACCTATATAGCCCGTGAGAACAGATAAAATATAAAATCCAAACTCTATCGTATTTGTGATTTTAAAAATGTGGTTGGCTTTTCGCTCGCTCAAGGTTCTTTTTATTGTATCTTGCAATCGTGCAGTGCTCAGCGATTTAACTTGTCTCTAACTTTTCAAAAATCTATTGCTTAAGTACCCCGATTGGCCGATTTTTAGAATTATTTCGTTTAGGCACCGTTTTGTGTAAGCGGCTGAATAGGATAATATTTTGAAAAACACAATTGTTCTGTCACTTTGAAATTTAGGTTAATAGAGGTTTTAACTTTATTGTATATACAATTAAACATCGGATTCGAATAATTTTATTTTTTTATTATGCTCAAAGGACGCTATGGGTAACAATAAAAATACCGTAACTTTAAACGTTGGTGGTGTCCGGTACACGACGACAATTTCAACGTTGACCCGAGAACCGGATAGCATGTTAGGCCGGATGTTCAGCGGAGACTGGAAAAATGAGGGAACGGAAGTATTTATCGATGCAGACGGAACGCTATTCCGATATATTCTCAATTACTTGCGGCATAGTTACGGCGTAATTTTGCCGTACAACGACGAAAAGTTATTGCTTGAACTGCGCGCAGAAGCGCAATATTTTGCACTTGAAGGATTGCAGTGTAAAATTGCAGCGACGCTCGGGTTTGATGCAGGTGCTGAATTGTGCAATCAGACGAGAATTGAACGATGGTATGACGCCGAATCCACAGGGCATAGCAATGTGGGGCGTGTTAAATTTAGACCTGAAGCGATAGAAGCTTACTGGCGTATGGTTTGCTTGGCTCCTGTAGTTCCCTCTAAAACTATGATATGCGGAATGATTAGAGAGGTAGGAAGTGCTTATTCGGGTGGTATCACTGGTTCTATATGCCCAAGTCGAAGCAAGATTGAGCTGCGATGCCTTGCATGTGGAGTGCGGCATTTCTTTGAAGTCTTGGGTGAATTTGTACACGTCGACGAAAACCAAGCGCTCGCGATTAAGTCACATATGGCAAAACAATATTTAAAACTTGTGAAAATGACAGACTCTGAGCTGGATGACAACTCACAAAGTACCTTCACAAATGGTACGTGTTTGCTTATTGAATGGAAAGCAAATGAACAACTTCTTCATGTGCCGATTTCAGCCGTGATTCCTATCTGAACGGGTGTGATGTGTCAAGAGTTGGCATGCTGATCTCATTGTGTCGATTACTGTAGCAACCCGAATAAGAGCGGAAAAAATAGATGAATGAGGAGTCCTGATTTAAATCCTATAGCCCGAACGCAAAAATATCACATATATTCATAATTTAATACATATGTATTTGTTAACTTGTGGTCCAAAGCCTAATGCGGCGTTCACGTTATAACTGGGGCAGCTTGGAACACGTTTTGTCCAATGTTGATTCGACGTCAACATAAAATTCTGTGATCCGAATAGCGGTTATGTAGACCAAATGTGAATGTCATATGACATTGGCTTACAAATCACTGATGTCGAGCGATCATCGTATACAAATAACCATTTGTCATATGATACTGCGGGACATTTATGCGAATATCATATGATATTCCAAAATTCTACTAAATATCATGTGATATTTATACAGGCATTGGAATTTGTGCACGCTAAATAAAACAGTAAAAAGTCGGATAACGCAGCATTAAATGATTTCGCAAGTTGAATTAAATGTTACCAGCTATAGTCATAGGGACAAAACGTGTTCCAGGCTGCCCCAGTTATAACGTGAACCCCGCATAAGAGCCAACTAATAGTTGAATTTGATTGAGCTGTGTAAAATTAAATCAGACTTTCTGACAAAAATCCGGGCGGTATCTGCCTTGTGATGCTGATTTGTATTGGTATATTCTACGGGTGAAGGTTTACGTTATATATATTTCAAATTGTACTTCTTGGTCGCTGCTGAGGAGTTCGCGAATGACTACTTTATAAGCCCCATTCGCACATGCAAGTTGTTACTTACAGCGAGAACTTGCAGCTGCAATTTTTGTTGTGGTACAAAAACTTGCACGTGCGAATGGGGATTTAGTCATTCCGTAGTGCATCCTGCATATATAATAAAATAATAATGTCCATTGTTTCAGTAATTTAGTTCAAGGTTGGGTACAGGAAAAAACCAACGGAAACAAACGGTTTTTCTGGTGTTTGAGAAAACTTTTTATATTAATGCAGCAAATAACTTGTATTACAGCAAAAAACCTCTCGAAAAACGGCAAGAATTGAGAGTTTTCAAGCCTTCCATTCAGAACAAGTTTCCATCAATTTCAGCGGTGTTGATTTTTACTAGATTTTGTAATACCGGTTTGATTGGATATACCAGACGTTTTTGCTACTTGGGTTCGCTGTAGCCATCACAGAGTTGAATTTAAGAAGCAGTCGTATTTTTTTTGCTTCAGCTGAGGCCTAACTTTACTAATGATGTTTTTGCGGATAAATCCTACGTGTTTGCAGGGTGCAACCGGAGGTGAGAAAACCGGATCCGCACAAGTGAGTTAAAACTTCGGGTGAAGTAAAATTATTTAATAAAGTTAGCTTTCATTTTGTCAATTTTAACGAAATATTAGAATTTTATAAACAATAATTAGTTCAAGTCTTCCAATTTGAAAATTCTCGGCAGCGTATCCTTCAATATTACCCCCAAAATGCAAACTAGCTTGTCAAGTCTCAAGTGGTACAAGATTAATAAAAGCTCGAACAATTTTGCAGCCGAATTGTCGGAACTCCGTAACAAAAAATCTACCATAATTGGAGGTCGATTTTTTGCTGGAGCCCAAGACGCAGGCAGAATTCCGGTTGTGTCCTGCTTCATTAATCTTAAAATGATTGCTGTATAAATAATGTGTCTTAGTTTTGCTGTTCTGTTTAATCCAAAATTCCCAGCTGTGTGTATAACGCGTTAATCTTGAACTATAAACTTCGGACTTTAGCGAACGAGAATCTTACAAGTTTACGGCTAACTGGCTGGCAGATGTTGTTTTTCAGACATTTGTCATTTTGGATTGTGTTTCCTATTGTGATGCGTAGCGAAGTCTTGATTTGAGTAAAATTGTCATGTGGTTTTCTTAGTATCAATTTAGCATCAGATTTAGCACCCATCAACGTCATTGCTTTTGTTGATGTTGTAGTACATGTGTTTCAAATTTTGCGTTTTTTCCTTTTTGATATAATTTTTTCAAAATATATGTAGCAGGGTACAATTGGAGGTGAAAATACTGGAGCCGGAGCCAGAGCTCAATCAAACATGCCGGAGCCAGAGCCAGACGTAAAGCTGGAGGTGAGGCGAAATTAGGTAGTTAAAATGGTGTTTAATTTGTTAATGTTAACAAATATCTGTAATGCGTTGGTTATCGTTTGGTTTTAATAGGCTTTTTTTCCGAAATCTCGGCAAACTTTTGCTTAAAATTGCGCCAACAGTTAAAGCGCAATGCGCGAAACAGGCAAAGTTTCACTGCTCAAATTGCCGGAACTTCCGGAAAAATTCTACCTTAGCCGGAGCCGGAGGTCGATTTTCTGCCGTAGCCAAAGCCAGGATGCAGATCTCCTGTTGTACCCTGAAGTAGTTAATTTAACTAGCTACTATCGAGTCAAACCAGAACTTTTGGCATGGCCGTGCAGCTCAGTACTTTGAACCGTGCACCCGTAATCCGTCTTCGTTTGTCCGTACTCCACTGCATCCGTAGTGAAAATTTTGTCGCAGGGTTTTGTACGATACTGCACTAACCTAAATTGACCTTTAATGGAACGGAGATATGCACCAATGGTTTTCAAACAAATTGTTAATTTTTAAGTTGCGAACCTTGTGCGGGTTTCGCGTTATAACAGGGGCAGCCCGGAACACGTTTTGTCCCATGTTGATTCGATGTCAAGATCAAATTTTGCGACCTACTTAAATATCGGGTAATACGACAAACTGCGAATGTCACATGATATTGTCTTACAAATCACTGATCTCAAACAATCGTCGTATACAAATAGCCATGTGTCATATGATACCACGGGACATTTATGCGAATATCACATGATATTACAAATTTTCGCTACATATCATATGATACCATGCAGGACAATGTAATTTGTACTCTCTACAAAATAAAATGTTAGATTCATGTTGCATTAAATGCGTACTGGACAAGCATGCTTGTTTAACAGAACTTTGCAGACATTTTAAAACATGTGATACTGACAGACAATATTTCGAATATCATATGCTACTGCAATATATACAAACAGTAGATGTCACATCAGGATAGCAGACAATTCAAATTTTTTGAATTTGATATCAGCAACAGACAAAATGTTAGCCGCTTTTGTAATAGGGACAAAACGCGTTCCCCGCTGCCCGGTTAACGTTAACCTCGCATTAGCCTATTTATTAATACCAGGTGCGGAACGTTTTCTGCGGAACTGCAATAGAGTAAACTTAAGCTTTAGACTAAATTTTAGCTTAGGCTTAGAATTTGCTTAGGTATATATGAGCTCATTTTTACGCTTAGGGTTAGGAATATGCTTATGCTACTGTTACAGTCCTGTTCTATACGTTGGCCTGAATTTTTAGGACATTTTGAAACGTTAAATATTGAAAATTAGGTAAAGTTTGCCAAGGCTGACCTTTTTAATGCTGGCAAATTTTGTTGCGTATATATTTTGTGATCCGAATATAAACTGTGCGTTTTCATAGTGATCCTAAAAATTTATTTAAAAATTCTCGTGCTACAGATGCGAGTTATTGCATTTCACCTCAATGCTCAATCCCAGGCACTGCAGTAGTTTCAAAATCCAGTTCTGCAACTACACTAATTTCATCGTTGTTCAAATTTGTTCCCAAACCGTGTGATCGTTCTGTTTCATCCGGCCCTGGCGCTTTGCCTATTTGATCTTTGCCGACTAACTGCGGGGCTGGTAGAGTCATTAGAAGATGCATTTGAACTGGAAGAGCTCGCCACAATCCTGCATTATGCCGTCGATGTTTGCCCACAAGCCTACAAATCATTTCACCCATTTCTCGGCGTAATGAAGAATTAAATACAAGATACACCAATAAGTTGATACAGTTGTTGATAAAAAATAACGTGGTTACAATGAAACCAACCCAGAGCGATTCGGTGTACGCTGTGTATGCAAGACATTGCCATGCGATCCAAGTTAGCGCAAATATAAGCGAAACCGAAAAAAATTGTAAAAATAGTCTAATTTCACGTTTAGAAATGTTTAGCAAAGACGGTATACTGCTATGTCGCCCGCGAGGGACAAATATGCTAGCAGTATTATAGTATAAATTGATCAAAATCGACGGGGTTGTGTGCCCTGTTGCGTGGCGGCCCGGTTTACCAGTAGCATAGCGTGGCGAAATTTTCGCCAACGGTGGCGGTGGTGAAGGTGAAGAAATAGCGAAGCAGCTTGCTTGGCCATCTTTAATATTTGACAAATGAGCGTTAAGATTGATGCCGCGTTCTTTTTGCAGTGGTGATTTTTGATCGGTCAAATTTCGTGCTGTTGAATAACACGCATTCTCATTGGACATCGTTCGCCGAATCGTATCACGTCTGCGGTTTGCTGTGGATCGACTGCGTGTTAATCGTTGTTGTTGATGTTGCTGCTGCTGCTGCTGCTGTTGTTGTTGTTGTTGTTGTTGTTGTTGTCGGTCTTGTCGTTGTTGCTTCGATTCTGATGAAGGTTGATTTTGCTTATGACATTGTATTAGACGATTTTGATAGCGGTGTTGTTTTTGTTTTCGCTGTGATTGTTGTAATTGTTGAAATTGTTGTTGTGGTTGTTGCTGCGATTGTTGTAGTTGCTGTGGGTGATGATGTTGTGGTTGACGCTGTAGCTCTTGTTGCTGTGACAGTTGTTGGTGTACTTTTCGTTGCTTCTGCTTAAGTGGAGATTGTGTTTGCTCTTTTTTTACTTGTTTGCTACCTTTAAAAGAAGCATCTAATCGATTCTGCTCAGTATTATTCTGTTGTATTCCTCGTTCTTGTTGTTGTAGTTGTTGTCGCCGCTGCGAAATATTTCTAATCGTCTGAAGTCGTATATGTCGTTGAATAGCGTTCAAGCGACGCGATTTTCGATATCGCATAACAATAAGTCGACTACGCCGAACCCTGTGTATAATTGCCCCGTAACAAAAAATCATTATACCGATGCAGATTGCGTTAACAACTAAGTCGACCCATTGGTAAGCAGTATCTTCTTTGATGTACATAGCTACATAAATAAAATGATTATAAACAATTCGACAGCACGGAAATAGCCCAGGGCTCGCTAAAACAAGACCTGTGGCGTGCAAAACGCCTATTTGTAAGCTTATTTTCGTTTTCGAATAACATTGGGAATATTTGCTTGCTCGACATATGCTAACGTATCGGTTAATTGCCATTGCACCTAAATGTAGTACTCCACTGTACCACGCCGCGTCATAAACTGTAATCCAGCTTGAATTGGCCAAACTGTCAGCCAATAAGAATTCGGAATGCAATAGAGTCGATACTACAAGTATAGCAACGCTAATAATTAGCATTAAAATATCGCAACATGATAGGCTAGCGATTAGCCAATAAGAAGTAGCCGAGCGCATTTTTTTCGATCGTCCAATGGTCAGGATTAGCAGTAAATTTGCGGTAAGGCCGAATAACGATATAAACGTCCATACTGATGCAACGAAAATGTCATAGTTTGGTGGCGGCGTGAGGATGAAAGTTAAATTAGTTGAATTCGAG
Organism: Enoplolaimus lenunculus; assembly: GCA_030248215.1. Lineage (NCBI taxonomy): Eukaryota > Metazoa > Nematoda > Enoplea > Enoplida > Thoracostomopsidae > Enoplolaimus > Enoplolaimus lenunculus. Next base: position 44,712 of record JASANG010002238.1, read on the forward strand.
TGGAAGTAAACCTTAATCACTGGTTGATTAATAGTAGTCCATATTTCGAACGCCATTCTAGTGCCTTAATATGGTATACTGAAAGTGAAGTGATAAATTTTTGTAGCCTACCAAAGAGCCGATACAGGATACAGGGGAACATTCGAATTAAATATAACTGCAGTGATCAATTTAAATTGTTTAAAGGGGGTGCTTTTGCGAACCGCTCGAGGAAGTAGGACAATCAAGCTCATAAGAGAAACCAAGAAAACAGAAAATTATGAAAGTTATTCTGCACACAATACCGGTGGTGACAAGTCTGATTAGGTAGTTACCCCTGTTTTAGCAGTATTCTGTTGATTAATGTGCTACCAAGTTTTCGTTTCCTCTCGTAAGCTCGATTGTTCAATACTTACTTTTTCGAGTTTTTAAGCTCATACCTTTAAAAATCCGTTTCGTCATTGTAGTACATATAGCTTGAAGGTATTAATAAAAATAAATTTCAAGCTGTAATATTGTAGCTACCGCCCTGTGTTACAGGTCATGCACGTTGCGGCCCATGTTACTTTAAGGGGCGTCCAAGTTTCTGGTGGGTATATAAAAGAGTGGGTTTGGATTCTATATTACAATTTTTTTGCTTAGACTTAAGCTGAGGCTTAGGCTTAGGAACTCATTTTTGCAACGCTAAGGCTTAGGCTTAGGAATACGCTTAATCTACTGTGCCCCTTAAAGTGACATTGGCGCAACTTGCGATAACGCTTGGATTGAGTTGCTTTGTTAATTTTACCACAGGAAGCGGTTTTATAGACAGCAATTGAAAAATTTTCCATTACAATAGTAGTTATCTGATTGTTTGGCCAATATGATACTGCTTAAACGCTGGCGAAAATACGAACAAGCCTGTTCTCAGCTTGAGCTTTAATTCTGCCCATTTATTGCACTAGACACTCAAAGATTTTGTCAAACAACCCTCCCATTATGATACACTTTCGTTGCTTGAAGGAATAACGACTTTGACAAATCTATTTCTCTTAATAATTTGTTGCCTGCTTTAGTGTGACATAAAAATAGATATAAAAAACTCTCAATCTGGGTAATTGATGTAACCCTTCAGCAACGAACAATTTCAGGCCTAAACAAATGCCATAACATTTTTGAGACCATTGACTATTTATATAAAGCATACTGACATTTCAAAATTCCTCACGGTCGGTGCTTAAATATTCCAAAAAAATAAATTCAAATCTTTGTATTCTTTTATACATAGTGGTCTTCATTAAACGCAAAAAAGTCTATCAGAAATGTTTACAGCGATAGTGAGGCCGGACGACACAACAAAGCACAGCGGAGCAGTTTATATGAGAATAAACGACAACTAGACTCGCGAGTGCTCTTCCAAACTCTAGATAGCTACAGGCAATAGTCGTCCCAAGCTATAATGACAAACTGATAAATCATTATTTATGCGGACTTTGGGGACATACGCACTAAGTTTGTGTTTTCGGCCTTACAGAATGAACATGCTCAAGTTTTTTTCAACAGGGAATGCGTTTATATTGTTTGCAAAGGCGTAGCAGTAAATCGTTAAGGGTCAAATCCCTGTTGACAATTTTTAGTACCCAGTAGTTGTTAGAATCTTGTTCAGTTGGTAACACACGAAACCATCCTTCGAAATTTTTCAAAACGTATATAACCGCGTTCTAAAATCATTACCACGCCTGATGTTTGTCAGTTAACATTCATGCACTTTTTCTACTTAACCTGAAAGGTACAAATTTTCATTCATGGATAATGATAAGCAAAAGTGCATACAACGGAACGGACAGAGAGGATATCGGTTCTTAGGAAATTTCTGATGCTATAAAATGCAATTTTAACACCTTTAGAATAAACTACTGGAGCCTAGAGGTCAAAAAACATTGTGCTACGCATGAGTTTATACCATCCTAAACCTAAATATATACTGGCTAAGGAAACTGTATCTGATAGAAAATTAAAAATGTATTGCCAGTGCCTTAGTGTTTTCAATTTGTGAAAAACTTTAGCGTGAACCAAAAATATAATAATCTTCCAAGGCGGAATAAAAGAGGTTGCATGTTTAGCTTAGTTGTCAGCATTAAAACTTTGTCGCGATTGACATTGTTAAAGTTTAAAATAGCAGATTTTGATGATAATATACAAAAATTTGTCAACATTTTGTATTAATATTTGCCATAAAAATTTAAGCCATATTCACACGTGCCATTTTTTGCTGCGAGAACTCGCAACTTCAAATTGTACTTGCAAGATTTGTCTAAAATCCCGTTCGAAAAACTTACAGCTGCAAATAATTCGTTAAAAATCATAGCTAGAAATTTAGTTTATGTGTGTGAATAACCAAGCAAGTTCCCTGAATTTATTGAAGCCACTTTCTCATTGGCTGATGAAAAATTGTATGTTCTACGTGCAATTTGCAGCTGCAAGTTCTCGCAGTAAAAACTTACACGTGTGAATAGGGCTTAAGAAATTAACCGAATTAAAACATTTATCCTAACGATACAGAGAAAATATCTGAACAACGCAACTTATGGGTCATCCACGTTAAAATGCACACGCGTATGTAAAAAAATGTTCCACCTACCCAATTGGGAATAGTAATAGGTGTAGATAGCTAGTATTAATTGTCCAGACTCTGCCGGAGGGACTCCGGACAAATATATGTTGTCTGTCTGATGTCAGAACATTTACAACGTCTTACGTTATGAAACGCGCACACATAGAAACACGCACATCATTCATCGCAAAAAATTAGTCCCTTCAGAGTGACCATGGACAACAACAGTTCCTGATAACACGAGTAAATAGACATGCCTAGAGCACATTCTTTGTCTAAAGTTTCAGACGACATATTGACATCTCAGACAGTTAATACAGAGAGTGGGTAGGGACAACGCGGGTGCCCAAAACGGAGGGACATTTTGTACAAACGTGCGTGTATTTTAACGCGGATGACCCATTAATACGCAAAAAATTGTGAATATTAATTTTGCAAGTGTAACCGAAGGAACTTTTGTTAAGAACGTCGTGTGCAGTTAAATTTAAATTTAATGACTTCAAACATTTTTTGATTTTTATACATCCATGTCCTGTTTTACGTTTCCGATATTTTGATCACTATCCGTTGCCGTTTTTGATATTTCTTACTATCGTTTTTCTGATTAAATGTAAATTAAATTTTTAAATAGAAAAACTATTTTCGCTGGATTATGTTGAAACTTGAACAAAGTCCACGTCAAAGTGCTCCGATAGATTAAAACTTAAAAGTGGGCGCAACTTATTTGTCATCAGTGTATTGGAGCAAAACTACTTTACTCTGATGATACCGAATTTCAATTATTCTCAAGTACTGCGGATGAAAATTAGTTTGTATTATATAGCTTTGTCGCTCAATCTCATCATGTAAGGTAAATACTGCAGCGTTTGTGTTAATTTGCGACTTGAATTTGACCTTTATATCAAAATAAAAATAAGTAATTATGCAACATCTCTTCTTGACAAAAACGATATCATACAAGCGTGACCCCATGTTTTGAAAAATTTGTCTAATTTCCTCTATAAATCTTATCTGTCTGTTCTACGAGTAATACCAGGTTGCGGATTTGGAAAAAATAACCGCAATTGCATTATATCTGCAACACAGGAAATGCCAGTAATTGTGCCCGGGCGCTAATTCAACAAATAGAAGAGTAGTATCGGACACTGATTGATACAGTCTAACATCATCCTTCAGTGAACCCATCTAAAAACAAACTGACTTAACAAAATGTGTCCAGACAAGGCTAACCATTCCAAAACGTGCAAATTTTTGCAGCGAAAACTTGGTGCAGGAAAAATTTACACTGCTGAATTTGATGCAACTGTTTTTTGTTCGACTTTCCGAGCTGTAAATTAGCTTTTCGGGATATATGCTAAAATTAAAGCGTAAACTGTAATCATGTAGCCAAAATTTGTAGCTGCACTGGCGTGGCGGAACAGATTTCGTACGTCCTTAACAAGAACTTAAACTTAATATATAAAATAAAGTTTGAACACGAAAAATTCTTTATCTTGTGCTATCCGTAGTACGGAATGAAGCAAAATGATAGAAACTTTTTGCTGTATTGTTATGATTTAAAATATCAGTTCTAAAACCTCAATATAATAGTCGTGTCAGATTGAATTAGTTTCAAACGCTTGTTTCTTGACCACCTAAAGCAGTTCTGTGGGGAAAAACTGGCGAACATAAATTTTCTCTTGGAATTCGGACCATGAAACAGTGAAAAAGTTGCCGGATAACTTACAGATCATATGGTTTATTATAAAACTGTTATTTTTGTAAGGTTTGTTCTTAATTAGCTACAATGAAAATACTTGGCAATGCTTTATGCGTTAATGGTAGTCTCCTAATTTTCGCAAATGTGTCAATCGTTTGGGAATTGTAAGTTGACAACACACTGAAGCACTAAGCATTATGAAAGATTCAAGCTATAAAATTTCAATCAGGGTTGGGCAGCGTAAAAATCAATGGAATAACTGTTGTTTTGAGGTTTTTCCATTTTTTCCAAGTGGTAGAAAAACAAAAAAACGAAAAAAAAACAATATTATTAATCCCGGTAAATTACTCGCAAAACAGCGACAAAACATCGCGGAAGTCCCTAAGAAATTTGTTTTTCTCACGCTCCCGTTATGAATGATTTTTATGTTCAAGTTTGTTTTGTACGTTCGTGCTTTAACGCAAGCCCCTCTGGAAGTGATGGAGGTAAACTCATAAAACTACAGTTTCTGTTTACAGCTTTTTGCCGGGCTCAACCTATCAAATTTGTCGCTATCATAGCTGAAATATGCATCTTTTTAGGTAAATAGCAGCTCTGTAGTATGTACAGCATGCTTAGCCTCATGCGTTATCAAATGTTGATACATAACAAAATAGTCATTTGATTCTCGTAATTTCATCAATAGACAAATCGTTCATTAACGTTGTTGCATTTGTGGAAGCATTAGTATATCATTTTAAACACATAATTCAGCCTTAGGATTGTGCTATACTTTTTACGGAGCCGAACGCGTTTTTTAATAAGTTTTACTGTGCCGCGCGGCGGTGTGCGGCAAAATTTTTACTATGCCGCGCGCTGGCTGCCTGGCGTTATATTCTGCAATTTTAAATCATTTGAACAAATAAAAGCTTATAAATTCATATGAATATTATTGCTTTTGTTTTGAATACACCTTGGCTGAGTAAATTTAGGCACGTTTGTTGAACTAGTGGCTGATCTTGCTGCTTTTCCATTCTTTTCAGCTTTAACAGACCTCGATTCAACTCGAGTTGATCGCACACAAACATGACTACATATCACAATGACTGCAAGCGCAGCGCCTACGCAAGAAATGACAAGAAAATAAAAACTAATTATCGACAAACAGTATTGTTCTCTGTTGACACGATCCACTACTGTTGCGGCGGAACGATTCTGCTTTGAAATGGTATCTGGTTCTAGTTTCAACTTGGGCAACCCGCGATGCTCGCCAACTGCTCGACCGTAACGATTTAGCTCTAACGCATCCAATGAAGCGTGAACGTCAACTGTTCCTATTGGTTTTACTTCTAAGACTGGCGATTGTTTTGATGTTGACGACAAGTGGTTTCTGTCTCTTTTGGGCGATTCTTTTGACCCTGTCAACAAGTTCTGTTCGCGTTTTCCGATGAATTGTTTTGATGTTGCCGACATGTATCTCCAGGTTGCTTCGTTTGATGCTACCGACGCTAATCGCTGTTTGATTTCTCTTGCAGATGCTCTGGGACGTCGAAGAGATGCCAAATTAGACTTACTCAATTGTTTCGATGAGCCTGCGTGTCCGTAACGTATTTGTGACTTTTGACGATAGAATTGAACTGGAACACGGTCGATGCCTTTGTTGTTTCTGAACAAAAGAGTAACATTTTTTGTCGGTTCCGGCCCTTGTAACATAGAGCTCACCTCGTTCAGCGATGTTCTGTAATGATCCAAATCTGATTTGATTCCAGCGCGGTAATCAAGAGCGTGTTCGCCAAGTGCAACCGTCTTATCCATTCGTCTAAAATGTTCAGGCTCAACATGCAGTCGCGTATTTCGTTCCACCACTGGTCGTTCTGTTGCAGTGGTGCCGTGACGCCAAAATTTTCGTGTTGTTCTGTCGTTGTAATGTTGCCCAATGCTTGCTGCGAATGTTCTGTCGGGAGTAAAGGTTTTGCCCGTGGGCGCTAAAGTTATTTTTCTGTATTTAGTGTAGGTGTTTCGTACGGGCGGTTGGCCACGTTGTCGAAACGCTGTTCTTCTTCCAAGCGACTCAACAGATTGATTTCGAATTTTTGTTTTGCGTTGCTGTTGCTGGTTTAAATATTCTTGCAGTGCTTGAGCGTACGCTTCGCGTCTAACGTCGATTTCCCTAGACGATTTTACAGATTTCGCAGGGTTATGGTGAGTTCGTGAAGCTCGTTGAAAGCTATAGCCCTTTGGCAAATCTTCGGACTGAACGAAATTTAAATCGTATTCTGAATACTCTTCGAATTGCTGGCGAGCTGGATCGGAAACACGAAACTCAGCGTCCTGTTCAGCGGATACAGATTGTCTCGAAATGTGTTGCAGTTCGCGTGAAGAGCAATTGGCGCAATCAAATTGGCATTGTGGGATTGGGCAATGGGCGTTCATATCTTGCTGGAAAAGTTAATTTGTATCCAAAATTACGGACTATAAGAGTAAATTAGTTAGTATTTTTGATTAATAGAGGAAGTAGAAAATGCAAGACTTGTTATAGGAAGTTTTTACCTGCGTATATTTAGTTGTGAAATCATAACACAGTAAAATTATTCATAGTTCTTTTCGAATACAGTGCTTTTAATCTGTTTGTGTTCGAAGACGCAGAAGTTTAAGACCGTAAATGGCTACTTCACAAACTAATAATTGATATAAGCTAAATAGTTTTGTTAACCCCGGATAAGATTAGCGTGGCGCATGTTAAGGACCTGTCCATTGAGAGAGAAGGATGTCCTTGCGGACTTAGAAACTGGGAAGCTTAGGCTTAATGCTACGCTTGTGTTTATGTTTAGGCTCCTTTGTAGGCTTAGGTTTATGCTTAGGCTTAGTAGACAATCCCTATTGTTAACATGGAGCATAAAAGAGTGACCAGCAGATTTTTAGCCAATATTTTGATCGAGGGTTGGAACTCGAAACCTCTGGGTAAAAATCAGTACGGGAGATTGACACCTAAAAGCAATCTTGGCTATCTATCTGAAATCAAAACATTTCGCAACTCAGAATATGTGGATATTAAAAATTTTAAATCTTACAAATGTCAAAACTTGATGACCGGATTAACTCACTTTTACCGAAATACTGATCTGACACTGAAAAAATATTTGCGGTCTGTCTGCGTATTTGAAAACTTGTGACGCAACTCCAGCGATTAAATCCGACTCGTAGTTCAACTGATGCAACAAGTAGCGGTCGCGAGAACAGCCTCGATTGTCGAGCAGCGTTACTGCATTGCCCTTAAATAATAACACTTTGCATTTAATTATACCCGGCATTGTTTCAAGCGAGAGTAACGCTTATTGCCGAGGTGGAAAAACGAATAGTAAAAATATCGTAAACGAAAATGAATAGATATTGAAATAACGGTAACGGAACCGGAATATTGAAGTTTGAAAGTCACAAATTGTTTTGTTTTTCTGCAGCGGATGCACTTTAGCTAGATATATATGTACGCAATTTATAACTAATATTGAACATAAAAGGAGCGGAATTTTCGGCATTTTCTATAAACGAAAATAAAAATGCATATACAGCCGATTCAGGACAGCCACTTTCTGAATGAACTGTTAAAGCATTTTTTGCTCAAATTGCACGTTTCAATTTACTTTTCCATCGTCCACTTGACATGAATGCACTGTCATGCAAAATATTTGTGCCGTATGTGCATCACACATCCACCGATGATATACAGGTTGTCCTACGACTGCAAATCTAAAATAGAATTATTCAAATTGGGACGGGAGAAATGTTACGTTAGAAGGTGTAAAAATAGTACAGACTTTGCCTTAACTCTAAACCTTAACCTATGCAAAAAATTGGGCTAAGGTTAAACGGTTACTGTATTACAATACCGCGGAAAAACGCACACCCTCAATGTATTAACATGGTACTTAACTGGTATGAGATGTGCAATTCGTTGGTCAAATTTAGGCATCGGGTCTATGGCTTCAGAAATTTTACACCGAGCTCTGAATTTAATGAGTCCGATAATTTTACCATCATATGGCTGGATAAGTTTTGTTTTAACTGCTTTTTAGTATGGCTTTTTTGGGGTGCATAATTTTATAATTTATACGAGTATGAGTACAGACCGCCAGCGAGGCTTAAAAGAGTGGGCTCATGCATAGAACAGGGCCAGATCGTTTTCCTGCGAGGCTGTAATAGAACCAGTTTGAGCTTTAGACTAACTTTTTTTTGCTTAGGCTTAGGCTCAGGAATATTATGCGTATGTAACATATAGAGTATCACTAAGTTTTTAGTTGTACATGTTCAAATGCCGTTACGGAATAGAAATAAGAATTTATAGTCACTTATTGAAACTTCTGGTCGATAAGATCTTGGTATGAAAGTTCTGATTTAAACTACTGTTCAAATGTCCGAAAGGTTTCGCACGCGGTGATTGTTTTTGGCATTATGACAAAAGTAGCTTGTTTACCAATACTCTCAAACCAATTAAAACTCACTGTAATGGACCTCCAGACGGTGCGTCCAGAATATCGTAGCGACACGATGGCATCCGGACAACTTCAGTGCGATACTGAGATGTCAGCGTTGACACTTCGAGCCCAGATTGCACCGTTTGCTGCTCTTCAACGTAGAAGCATTGAAGCTTAAATGCCCGATCGATCTGAAATTCAGCTTAGTGGTTAATGTATGCGGCCAATGTATAGAACATTTTCGTTACAGTAGTATTGTATAAGCATATTCCTAAGCCTAAAGTGTAAGTGTCAATTCGTCTAACGCTTAAGCTTATTTTATCTTTACATGTGAGACCGAATCCATGCCGTGTTTAGCGAACACAAAACCATCGGCTTGTGGGGTGGCCTAAAGATGTGCTGTGCTGGAGGAAACAATTTTAAAAAAGGTCACCGAATGTTTAATTTCGAAGAAGCACCCGTTGAATACCCATGCATGGACCGGCCAGCTGTGGGTTCACACAGGTATTTTCCTTTTTGACTAGCAATTCAAACATGAAATTTTGCAAGTTTCGTGCACTGAGCAAACATTTCGTAAAACTTTGCAAATGTTTTTTCAAGGTAGAATATCTAACATGCTGCATATATTTCTAGTTGAAAATTAACGTAAATATGGCTTTGCGTAACGCATTGGAAAATCCGTACCCAGAAAATTAAACTGTATTCACAGAGACGACTTTCAGTTGTCACAAATGTCGGAAACTATATTAAAACTCAAACCTTGGTTAGAAATTGTGGATGAAAGCTAACAATGACAGTGACCGAAACGAAGATGCCAAACGGATTAAGCGAACGTGTTCTTTGAACATTGCACGTGTTGAATGAAATAGTTATTGAAGGCGTTCGAGTGTTGGTTTCCTCACTTTGGCATTCCTGAAAAACGATAAAATATAAGTTAGTACGGAAATGTATAATATCGTTTCCGTTTTTCTTGACCCATACTCTCAAATGCTTATACAACCTATCGCCAGTGAGAGTTAGGTTTTCAAACTGACGAACTTCTAGATTTGCGTTGCGGATCTCAAAATCAGCGCAGAAGTAGAACACATCGAATACAAAAAAATGCGTTAAACTTTGAACCTCACCTAATACAGTGGTTCATAAGTTGCAAGGCCTATCACTAACTGGTGATAGGTGCTACATACATTTGAGAATACGGGCCCTACTTTCAGTTGTCTGTCACCATCAGTTTTTTTACAAGGGACTCATTCAAAAGCGATGGAATAACTATTCGAACAAATCGCGTCCTGCTGAAAGTTACTGTGAAAATGTTCAGCCGAGTCTACAGTGGTTTTGTCAGCTAAGACAGCTGCAAGATACTGCGCTATTTTTAAGAATATAATATATAATGAATATTTTCGAAAAACTATAAAATGTCAAAACTAAAAAAATCAAAGTCTAAATCATTGAACGGAAGCTGACCTGATGGTGGTAAAGTCCTTTCACGTATATGTGACCCTCAAAAGGATATTCAGTCCGAAACTGAACATATACAGACAGTGGTCCGCAGTGAATATCAGGGTCTTCTGCAATAGAATTATTGATTGGAATGCTATGCGCAACGTATGTAACGATTAACCACATTGCAATGTAGTAATTGGTAAACATATTTCGTTCGACTCTATTTTGGCTTTAAGATATAAGAATGTTGCGAAATATTGTCAGTATGGCGCAAATGTTTTTTAATTTCGCGCGAAAGTTGTGTCTTTGTTAGGAATCGTGTCAAAAAAACAAAACGCTATTTTAAACGCTTTTCGTGTTTCTAACAGCATTTTCCTAAACGCAGGACATTAAGTAGGTTGCAACACGACTTGAATTTGCAATATTTGGATTGATCAAAATTTTTAAACTCTTATTATTTTACATTCAATACCACATCTGAAGTCATCTTTGATTTCTATAACTAATGTTTAGCTACTTTCAAGACATCTCACCGCGTAAGAATTTTCAACCCGATCCCATTCCGCAAATTTTAGTCAGAGTCCATTGGGGATCGCTGCCGGGGTCCCTACGGCGATCCCATTTATTACCCAGCAATCTTAGGGGCGTACTAATGTGTAAGAAGTTAAGACTCCAAGTGTATAAGAAATAAGAGACCGAATTCTGAACAAAATATAAGCCAAATTTATTTAGTTCGCATAAACTTTTAAGTTTTAATTTTAAAAGTGCTGAAATCGTTTCATGCTTTGTCCATGTATAATAGCCATCAAAACGGCGAGGCATTCAATCCATGTTTAAAGAAAAAATCCAATAACCCGTAGCGGATATATAGCATTGAACAATAAAAACTGTAGGGACAACGTAAGAACCACATTCCCAAATTGCGTTTCAGTGGTGTAGGCAGAAAATTTTAGTTTTCAAACCTCTTGGTTTTTTAAATTTGTTTTTGGACACGTTTGCAATTTGTGATACAAGAAACGTCTTTTGTGAACTTTCACATCCGGACTTCCGCTTCTAAAACACCAGTTACGTAAATGTTGCCGTTAGATTAACCGGAGCCTGGTAATATTGAAACGTCATTGCCTTACAAATAAAACATTGGATCGAATATTTGTCATCAGGCGCAGTTTTAGTGAAAATCAGAAAAATTGACTGAGTCTTTTATTGAGATTTCACAACCTAAATCAGCATAATCGAGAAACGGAATAAAAGCGCCAACTTATACAGGTAATTCGGCAATTAAAATAAGGTTCTCGTACGTGTATTTCTCAGATTTTTGAACCATTTTCAGGTCAAAACCAAACTTGAAATCTCAGAGATTATTGCAAAATGAACAGCATTCAGCGATAAATTTGATTTCACAGAAATTTATATGCAAAAGTGTGTTTAACAATTAACACAAACTATTATATGTTTGAGATTATGTCATATCATATCAATTAAACCTTCAACAAATATAAATGTCTCGAAAATTCGAATCAAAAATAATGCATGAATTTTTTTCAATACCGTATTATTTATTGTTCGGGCTAATCTAACGCCCAATAAACTTTCGCTGTTGTTTAATATCGTTTTTATTTTAGTTCAGGCTAATTTAGAGCCGAATAAACTTTCGCTGAACTCAACAAATTTATTTCAAAGGGTACTAAAATTACAACGCTATATATGTGTTTTACTGATTGACCTTATGTATGAAAATTATTTAGAACTGTTTGTCTGCATTTCAGGATAAATATGTCGTAACAGCGACGCAAAATTGCAACTAATTCAGCGATTATATTTTTTCGCAGTGGTAAAGTTTCACAGTTGTGGTACTACGGGTGTGCGGTGTTTTGTTAGTGGTTGCGTCAATACCTTGGAGAAAATGTTGAATAGAATGATTGAAACTGAAATTTGAACCTTTACAAATTAATCCTATTATATAAAACAGCAGATATTAAATGTGGCGAACAACGGAGAGTAAATTGAAACTCAACTTAACAACATTAGAAGTCAAATTGAAAATAATATAAAAACTCTAACAATTGAGACACAGGGAAAGTTTAAAAATTTAGCAGATCGTTTACAACAGTTGTTAATCTATAAAGTACTGTTGAGAAACCCATAAACTACGGAACTGTTTACAGATTTGACTCGGACGCCCTAACGGTAGTTGAGGAAGGATACTGCATTAGATTTTTCAGAAAACATAAATACCATTTTTCACCGATTTCTCGTTGACGAAATTTTTTAATCAAAGCAGACAAGCGCAGTAAGATTGTAAAACATATTTAATATCATTTAATACTTGTCGTACCGGATCGGACCGCAGCCAGCACAGGCAGCACTCCGTGAAGCGAATCGTCGAGAAGTTTTGAACTAGTCCAGTGTTGTCAACAACGCTACTATAAAAATTTGCTAAAATGCAGCTGATTTATGTACTTTAGGTTTGCTAGGCAAACCTTATTATAGCACATGTTACTTTTATGGTCGTCCCGGTTTCTGGCGGGTCTGTAAAACAGTAGGCTTACATTCTAGGCTACATTTTTTGCTTAGGCTTAGGATTAGGCTTAGGCTTAACAATACGCGTAATCTACTGTTATGGCCCTAAAAGTAGCATTGGCCCATATTTCTATGATTGGTGAGATATGGCTTAAACAACGTATAAATTTACGTTGTTATACTAGCCTATATACCGATTTCTGTTTTCCTGCAGTATTGTATTTATTAACAAAGTTTTGACTACGTTATTTTGAATGATTTCAAGGCTTTTTGGAAATTGAAAGAACACTCAAAGCGTTTAGTGATCGCGTCAAAAATACTGAACGTAACGCTTGTTGCATTTGTGAGAAAACACGTTTATATTGATACGAAAATAGCGTTTTGATCAGCGCTGAAACGCGTTTATGCAATACCGTATTTGAAAAGTAAGCGATCCATATAAGAGTTTCTCCGGTTGCGCAAAAACCGTTTTGAAAGACGATGTTTGCAACACGAAAAACCGTTTATATTTGTGACGCGTGATTTTTTTACTTAATTTTAAATTTCAAATACCGTCGTATACACTGTATCACATATTCGCCTTTTGTACGTACAAATATTCAATATTTTGACGCATTCAAAGCCGTTATACCTGACAGGTTTTAACAACATTGATTAATATATCACCATAGAAACGGTATGTAAATAGTCCATGGTTTCACGGTGGTCCTTTTCATCATTACAACTCCATCTAAACTTCGCAACGAGCCACATTAGCGTCTTCGGAAACGGAATCGAGTTTCATTAATATTATGCGTGAACGAAGTTATGCCACATTGTCTTTGTTTATTGTAGCAAATAATAATAATAATATATAATTTGGCTGAGAATGTATTGCCGGCTAAACTTTATATAGACATTCTTGCGCGTGAGTTGCATGTAAAAACGTTGCGTTAATATGTGAGATCTGTAAACTTATCGATTGAAAAGTTTTGAAACCATAATCCAGCTATGGTAGAGTCAATAGAAGATGCGTCAACGCTAAAGCAATCAGCGCTTTTGTGTCTGTGTCAAGACTTTTGGTTCTGTTTTGTTATATGTGCCCGCCAATTTGCGTTCTTGAAAGCGAAAAAAATTGGATTTTGGGAAAATTCAAATTTCAACGGTGAGAAATGATTAGGGGACATCATAAGAAGCGGAAATATGCAAAAGTTTTCAAAATTTGATCATGTGTTTAAAACGAAAGAGATCGCACCGGAGGAATCTGAAAAGAATGTAACATAACTAATTAACCAAGGGTTGGAGAACAAGAAAGCCAATATCTTTCAATTCAGGGTGCCGAACTGCGTCCAGTGGCATGTAATTTGTTTAACTTTTTGACAGAAATTTATTGGGTCCCTAGGGAGCTTGGATCCTTAAAAAATTTAATTTTTCAAAAATTCAAATTTGGGTGTGGAATGTTCACGAGGGGTCATGAGAATCTCCAATTTACGAAAATTTTCAAAAATTAACCTTTTTTTGGCAAACGGCGGCTGCGGGGGATAACCGAAAAGACCTGAAATTTTTAACGAGAAAATTTTTCGGGCCCAAGGCGACCGCGTGCGACCACGAAATATTTAGTCTTTCAGAAATTCAAATTTTAGTATGTACTTAGAAGAGAGGTCATGAGAAGCCCAAATATGCAAAAATTTTCAAAATCACACCATTTTTGGGCAAACGCCGGCTGGATAATGGCAGACCACAGAATTTTATTTTCAAAGGATTAAATATATCTCATTACGGTACTAAAGACGGACAGGTGGGACCCGAATGACATTGTTGCATTCAAAACTATATAATGTTGGCATCCTTAGTGGACGCTTGCGTTCCTTCAACACACATAAAGTCTCACCGATGGTACTTCCGTACTAAGAGTGTTGACGGATCAGGGTTATGTTGTAAGCCTGGCGCTGCGGGACGCTGGTGCGAGTCGTGTTTAAATTAAAATTAATATGACGTATTGTGCCATGCACAAAGGCGTACTTGAACCAAATCGTTGCGCTCTACAAAAACTAAATTTCAGATGCAACGCTCCTAGACGACTTTCGAAGAAGGTCAGGTACGCAACCTTTAGGCTGCGCTATGCTTTCTCGTGCCTCGCCCCAGCCATCGACACCTTCCGCCGCCGCACGTCACAAATGCAACGCGCAGTGGTATGCGGTGTCTCGATCGTATACAGGGAAACCCTTACACTAGCGGATCCAGGGTGGGGGGGCATATGCCTCCCGTCAGAAATGTTTTATGTTAAATTAGTAATGTCCCTACCTCACAATTTTTTCCCTCAGAAAATTTTTTTATAAAAACAATTTTTCCCACAGAACTTTTTTGTGATAAAATGGTGAGGTTCCTACCTTACAATTTTTCGCCGTTGAAAATTTTTTGGTGATAAACTTATAAGGTCGCTCCCTACCTTACAATTTTTGCGTTCCATAACATTTGCCAGCCCGCTCACCCGCGTCAAATTTTTTTGGATCCACCTGTGAAATCGTATATTTTACTCACTATTTTAGACATACTGCGTGTTATAATTAAATTGTTTCAAACTTACGGTAATATCTCATTTGCAATTTAACTGTTGGCAGACTTTTAACTGAATTTTTTGAGAAACAATCTATACCGATCGACATATTTGCCGGTGAAAATTGAATTGAAAAAATAATGGTAAGGTTAATATTGTGTATCTGCTTGTATTTAGTTGTCTCTAGTTGACGATAGAATCATGTCGAGTTACGTATATCTGATGCAAAATGCATGCACTAGAAATTGGTGAAAATGCGTATCAATGCAAATTACAATCAAATAAACGATTATATAATTAATTTCACTGTTGGGTTAGCAAACCTAAACTTGAAATTAGTTTTGAAGTTTTTAAGGCGCTCATATGCATTTTTTCAGTAAGCTAAGTGTTTGCGTTCACAATACAACTTCTTATCCGCAAGCCTTTATCTTACGTTTATCGTCTAAGTTTTAAGTAAACCAAGCTTTTCCAGTACTGAAATTTCACTTAATATGCTTCAAGTCAATACTGCTGGCGGTGAAACCATGCTGAGTAAGCTCCTTCAGTAGGTAAGCATAAGCTGAAGTAAACTCTTGACTCACAATACTTGTACTGCTTTTACATTTCTGAGCTCTAAAATTGATCATTTCTCAGCGTTTACATATTGGTTGATAGAAACAGGTTTGGGTTTAAGCTACGGCGACGTTGGTAATATAACCGTTTCAAAAACGTATATTTAGCGCAACATTAATAGCTTCCGTTTCTGCGAAGTGTGCCTTTACTACTAAGGCACTCTGACAGTGTGGCAGTGAAGTATTTCATTTTCGGCAAGGAATAATTTTATGTAGAAGCTTTTTTTCGCGAACGATCATAGCAAACGAGAAAATTTTGTTCACCTCAAACGATCCAGTAACGTTACTGTAAAGTTTGAAAAAGTGCGTGTTTCGTTTGTTCAGAATTTTATAGGATACATTTCATTGTTCCCCATAGTATAAAGGGCCACTGCATTTTGAGGTAAAATTTAAGAGGCACAGGCAAGCAATGTGTACGGTGTACAAGACTACGGGTTGAAAGACGGGGGAGGCTGTGTAAACAAACAACGGCAGTTCCTAAGGTTTTAAACCTTGAAATGCGGGTTTCTGGTTTTGAGACTTCCGGAATTCAAGTAATTTACATTTGGGCTTTTTTAGACGTAAATAAGTTACAGTTTCTTTTCTAGCTAAATTATGAATCACAGCGGGGTAACAGTGGTTTTCTATATTAAAGTGATTTGTTTTTGAGCGAAGCGAAAGTACGAGCAAACCTCGACGTTTCGCGAAGTGTTTTATGCTTGGTACTCTGGGGTCGAAAGGTGTATGTCCGTCCGTCCGCCCGTCTGCCTGTCTGTCCGTCCGAAAAGAATCTCAGGAACCGCTGAACCGATTTTGATAAACTTTTTTTGTTTCAAAGCCAATTATTCTTGTGTGTTAACCTTGCATTGGTGTTTTAAACTTTTAAGCCGTTTATTAGCTAAAGGCTAATTGGCATAATTAGTTAAGCCTAAATTAGAACTTTATTGGCATAATTTATTAGCCTAAATTAGGGCTTTTTACAATATTTCACTAATTATTAGCATTAAAAGCAATCTAATTGCAGCTCTAAAGGGCTTTTTGTGCGTGAAATCTGAATAAATTGTTTACAAACCTCCAAGACCGATAATTTAACAGTTTGTTAATCGCTAATTTGCATTTTAGCTTAATTGACAAGATAAAATTACGACTTTTTAAATTATTTCAATAATTATTAGGGTTTACTGAATGTTTTTGTTTGCGAGGAATCTTAATAAATTATTTACGAGCGTCTAAAATCGGTAATTGAGTAGTTAGCTAATGGATAATTTGCATAACATAGTCTATAATCCTAAATTAGGACTTTTTACAAGATTTCTCTAAGTATTAAGGTTAAAATCAAACCAATTTCAGCACTAAAGAGTTTTTAGGTGTGAGGATTGTTTACAAACCTCCAAAAAATCATAACTAAGCCTAAATTAGTCGTTTTTACAATATTTCACTAATTATTATGGTCACAAAATAATCTAATTTCCACAATAAAGGTTTTCAGGGTTCAAGAGAATAAATTGTCTACAAACCTTCAAAACCGATAATCAAATAGTTAGCTAATAGCTAATTTGCATATTTGCTTCATTGATAAGCCTAAATAATGGCTTTTTAAATTATTTCTCAAACTATTAGGGTTACTGAAGAGTTTTTGAGTGCGAGAATTTGCATATTAGCTTAACTGCTTACGTGTGTTAGAGCTTCGCTCAAATAGACGTAGTCCCACTACGACTGGTACCAAGAGTGCATGATACAAGAATGTTCAACTATTGGGGTTCCGAATGGTACAAAATGTACCACTGGGCGTTGCGATTTTGGCCAACCCCGTTTGTTTTAAGGGGGCGCTGTCACATTGCAATAACCCTAAATTTAAACTATAAGCGAAGCAATTTTTGTTGCCGGATATATAAAGTGTCATGATTCGCACAGGTTGTACCCCCTCTAAATAAAAGCGAAGTATACCCAGTTGCATAAAATTTCGTTGAAGTATGCATCATCCACTCTTGGTTTTATGCGTCGTCCACAATATTTCGCGTACAGCGCGAATCACAAGCCATAACAACACCATAACTACACAATAAATAGCAACACACTACCCTAGAAAGAAAGCAACCGCCAGCTTAACAAAATCAAACCAGAAAAAAAACAGAACCAAACAAAAAAAGAGCCAACAAGCAAAAAAAAAAGCACCACACACGCCCCCAAAGCACCAGACGGCCCAAAATGCTCCACCACACCCAAGCAAAACAGCAAAACAAAACACAACAAAAAAAATAAATGAAAGAAAAAAAAAAAAAAAAAGAGGAGAAAAAAAAGAAAAAGACATAATAAGAAAAAAAAAAAGAAAACAGCACTAAAGAACAGCAAAAAAAAATAAAACTTAAGCCAGAAAAAGGAGAGAAAAAATGCAGAAAACCCCCAACCAACCAAGCAAAAAACAATTATAAAAAAAATAAAAAAAAAATATACAAAAACACCCATATATAAAAAAATAAACACCCCCTTCCCCCCAAAATATAACCCAAAAAATAATAAAAACCCAAGCCAAAAAGAGAAAAAAAACCTACACACAAAAAACTTCCCCTTAAGAACCCCTTCTTACCCCATCCACCAAACCCCACCACCCCTCCCTCAAAACCACCCCCCAAAAATCCCTTACCCTAAAAAAAAATAAAAAACAAATATAACAAATCTAATAAAACCTCCCCAATATCCACCCCCACCCACCAAACTCCACCCCCACAAAAAAAAAAAAGAAAACAAAAACCCCCAACCCCAACAAAAAACAAAAAAAGAACAAAACACAAAACACACCCATCCAAATAAAAAGCACACAACAAAAAAGAAATAAAAATAAAAATTAAAAAAAAAAAAAAAAAAAAAACAAAAAAAACACATCACCAATTACTATTTACTACTCCTTTAATTCTTTAACGTTTTACAGAAAAAATAAAAAACATACAAAATAAAAAAAAAAAAAAAAAAACTTATTTGCAAGCTGAGTTTACTCCTTTTATCTCTTGTCTGGTTGTACTCAGTTTTGCTGTATGCAGTGTAGAGAAATATACGATTCAAAATTATAAATCTTTGTCCGTTTGAGCTACCGTGTGATCATCTAACACCGGCGTTACGAAAAAAAGTGGCCCTCGGAATAATTGAACCCCCCAGGCAACTTATGTCTATAAAAATATGGCCCCCCGGATACTGTTTTCCGAGAAAAAGTGACTATAACTCCACCTTTTCCAGGGGGCACTTTTTTTGTGACATCGGCATAGTTTATATAACACTGGTGTTACAAAAAAGGTGGCCCCCGAAAAATTGCACCCCCAGGTAACTTCTGTCCGGAAAAATATGGCCCCTCGGACACTTTTTGCCGGGATAATGTGGCTATAAGGCCACTTTTTTCAGGGTGACAATGGCATAACATATTTTAAAGTGGAACATTTGTTTTGTCACACAAATGATGATACAAATAAAATTTTGATGCTGTGTGAAAGCTAGATTAGAATTATAGATTTTGACCCAGATCTTATAAAATATCAATGAGCTATTTGGTTATATATTTTGTACTGTTTTCATTCATATAATCAGTTCAATGGTTTGGGCACCTGGGGTAAGTTGCAAATTCATAACTTTTTGCTGTATTTTTTGGCTAGTGCCAGCGCTGCAGTAAACTTTCTCCTCAACAGTTGTGTACTCAACCATTACAAAGTCGCTGGCACTTGTTTAGTCTCTCCACGTTAATTTGCGAAATGTCAAAAGTTCACCTTTAATATTACTGCTTATTATTTTCCAAAACCTAAGCCGAGACATTTTATGTGATAATAAGGGCACACTTGAACCCGAGCCTAAACCTAAACCTAAACCAGAGGCTCTTTTATTAAATGACTTATTAATCGGTGAGGGCTTTTATTGCAGAGATTTCATTTTATGTATACTTTTGAAACAATGATTGCTAGGAATGAAACTGCTTAATTGCTAACTAGCGAAAGCACACAACCGGAAATTCTTGATTGATATTTATCCGAATATCGAAAAATCCAGGCCCATAGTATATACTGCTTAGCATGGTTTGACAGGAATTTCGGGACTCGGTTTCGTTTAGCAAATTCCAGATCCTGGTTGCAAGCAGGTTCTGGTCGAACTCTGCTGCTGACGTTCGATACATATCATACAGTTAAAGGTTATTTCCTATATAGTACCTACATCTAAAGATATTCTGCTAAAATTATATGTTCTGCAACATTTTGTTTCAGCGAGAAGTTATCAGCATACACGTAGGCCAAGCTGGCTGTCAAATTGGCAACGCGTGCTGGGAACTGTACTGTTTGGAGCATGGCATTCAACCAGACGGACAAATGCCGTCTGATAAAACGATGGGAATCGAAGATTCGTCGTTCAACACATTTTTCGCTGAAACCGGTGCTGGAAAACATGTACCGCGAGCGATTTTTGTTGATTTGGAACCAACTGTTATAGGTTTGTTTTGTTAATTGTGATAGTCGTTATGCAATCAACGTGAATTGCGTCACGTCTCTGGCATTACCAAGATTCCAGCACTTTTTCTTAACATTAACGTTATGACCAATCTCCAAGGTGTAATAGTGATCGAAATACCGGAAACGGAAAATAGATATTAAAGTATAAAAGTTTAAAAAAATGTTCTATTTTTCGGCCAACACAATTGAGGTGTGCAAATATACAAATGTCTTTCAAAAAATCTTAAAGGTAAAATAATGGTAAATGCATCCAAATTTTTAAGATTTTGGATGAACTTGATAATTTTTATTTCATTTCGAACTATCGCAGTATATCTGTAAGGAAAAACTGCTAGATCTATACGTGATTTATAATTAATTTTGAACGTAAAATTAAAAGAAATTCCGTTATTTGTGTAAGAAAAACGGAAACACCGATTTTAACCGGTAACAGATATTCCATTGTACCGTAGTAATCTCTCATCAAATTGGTGTCGGTCTCGTCACAATGCCTACAAATGATAACGGCATAATGGTATAGTTTCGTTCTTAAACTAATCTACCTGTCTAAATGACCAAAGGCTGTTGTGCAAAAATGCACTGGTCCATTTTCACTATAAGTAGGCAGCCCTACTTAAATCATAAGTAGAAACGTAAGCCCAATTCTACTCTCTAAAGCTTAGACTAACTTGATTTAAGCTTAAGCTAATCCAGCAGTATTAAGCTAACTTTCTAGATTAACAAAACTAACAGGTAGGTTTACACTTAAACTAATTTAAAATTTTACGTATTTTTAGTTTAAGCTAAACTTAATGAACTCTTAGATACACATAATTTCTGCGATAGATTTGGTTCTTAAACCAAAAATAAGTTTACTTAAACTCGTATTAAGCTTGAAAAAGGTTAGTTTAAGCAAAACTTAAAATTCTAGTTTAGTTAGTCCGTCCAGCCATTCCAGTTTTACTTTGAACTAATATTCAAGTTTACTTAAGCTATAATTTATGTTTAAGTTTTAGAGAGTATATAAGCCTAATCCTAAGCTTCAAGTGTCCAAGTTCAGCTGTCCGCTTATCTTGCAGTGGGCACGCACCTATGCTTTGCACAGACTAAAAGTAGTCGGCTGGTTTTTTCGCGAACTTTTATCCAGGCTGAATTTTTTTGAGAGATGAATTTTTACGTGAAAAGTAACGAATTTTTACGTGAAAAGTAAGAAATTGCGACTGACCAAACATTAGCTAATTTTTTAGTGTAAACCATTAAACAGTTAAAAGAACTAAACTGTTTGATTGGTTGAAGAATTAAACGTTTAGTATTTATCAGGGGGAAATGAATTAAAACGGTGGAAAATTAATTGTACGGTGGTGACTCCAGAATTATTTCAGACGAAGTACGAACTGGAACATATCGTCAACTGTTTCATCCACAACAACTCATTACTGGCAAAGAAGATGCGGCGAACAACTACGCACGAGGGCATTATACGATCGGAAAAGAGCTAATCGATGTGACAATGGATCGAATGCATAAACTGGCTGAGATGTGCGCAGGTGAGCTAAACGTGCAGCAAATAGTATCACGACAATTTGTCCTCTGATAACTCATTTTGACCGACAACTTATAGTGCGAAATCTCGTCGGCTTGACAAATTGTTGTGCAGCACTATGCTTTGGCTTAGGCTTGGGCTTAGTATTTGACTTATGATTTTGCTTTAATGGTGACTTGGGTTTAGGAATATGACGGGTTGACATGCATCGCTAGAGGAATTGTCGTAGTTTCACAAGAAACACATGTTTAATAAAATAGCATGTGGCTGTCTAGTCGTGATCTGATCCTAAGTGGTGTGATTCTATTAAACTTAGCATATTTTTTGCATTTGATTTGCATTTGGTTTTGGGGTTATTTTGAGTTTCGCAGCTTCCACTACGCTCGCATAAACTTACTGATTGTTGACTGATGCTACACATGAATACTTATATTTTACAAACCATTGTTTTCAGGGTTACAAGGCTTCCTGATCTTTCATAGCTTTGGAGGCGGTACTGGATCCGGATTCTCAGCTTTGTTGATGGAAAGACTTTCAGTGGAATATGGCAAAAAGGTTACTACAGCACACGCGTCTTTTGAGCTTTAAATCGATAAATTGTGAGATCATGGCTGGTTTTAAACAAATTTTGCACAATATTAAGTGAGTGGCACTAACCAAAACTTCTATGAAGACAAATGATTAAACTTGGAAATTTGTTTGTTTTCCAATTGGGCTTCGCCTAATGTTTAGGCAAGTATATAATTTTTCATTCCACAGCTTCTGGCCAATGCCGAATCGAAGTGGGCACTCAAGTCTCGTCCCGCCACAACTGATATCAAAACCAAAATTCTTTGTTTAGATTTTATGTAAACATTTGCGTTTGGCTTCATACTCGCTTCGTTCGCAAGTTTTTTTACTATTTTATATCGCGCGACCTCTTGATGATAAATTTTTAGCTCCGCCACTGTTCTTGAGATTGTTCGCAATCGCTAATTTTTTGTGTTTTTGTAAGACCCAATGGCTTTGTAAAAATTTGATGTGGATCACTCAAAGAAGTAGTGTACAATTTTGACCTGCACAATTTGACCTGGAGAGAAACAAAATTGTAAGATCGAACAAGTGTCGACACCAAGCCAGTAGCTAGCTCACCAAGCTAGGTGGGCAAAACATTATTCAGCAGAGGCATACAAAGGTTTTCGATGACTGATGTGTAAAGTTGGAAAATTTCTAGGGAGAATCAAAATTCTTCAATAGGGGCTGAGCCTACCCTGGCTCCTCTCTGGCTACGGGCCCATGCCCAACCCAGACAATAACGGACATTTGGTTGCTGGAGTCGTCCACGTAGAAGGACGAATTCCTAAATGCCCCAATTCCTTACCAAGTGAGAGTCTCATGTTCTCATGAAATGATCTGTGACCAAATTCTGAACATAAATCGGTTTTCTTGAAAATGACGAACATATGACTTGTAATATTGATTAGCAAATGGCCAACTGTACTTTAACAGTAATGAACATTATCACTGTATTGTAGGCAAAATTGGAGTTTTCGATTTATCCAGCACCGCAAGTGTCGACAGCGGTTGTCGAACCGTACAATTCGATTTTGACCACTCACACAACGCTTGAGCATAGCGATTGCGCTTTCATGGTTGATAACGAAGCAATTTACGATATTTGTCGCAAAAATTTGGGTATATTGAAATATCAAACTATGTATTACAAGAATGCATTACTATTTACTTTGACATAGTTACATTTTACTATAGGTCGCCGAGACCCAGTTACATATTCTTACATCCAAGATACGACATAGTTACATTTTACTAGGTCGCAGAGACCCAGTTACATATCTCCAAGATGCGATCACACACGAACAGGGTCTAAATCCTACTTTATCAGCCTGCCAGAAATGCTTTGCGAGGTTTGCAAAGAAATTTAATCGTGGAAATGGCATTTCCAATGTTTAGATATCGCACGACCAACTTATACAAATTTAAATCGGCTGATCGCACAGATTGTGTCATCAATTACTGCGTCGTTGCGTTTTGACGGAGCGCTGAATGTCGATTTGACTGAATTTCAAACCAATCTCGTTCCGTATCCTCGGATTCACTTTCCGCTCGCTACTTACGCTCCGATTATTTCCGCTGAAAAAGCCTATCATGAACAGGTAATACATTTTGCTCAGATATCTTGTTAGTTTCCGTTATAAAAATGCCCGAATATTCGTTGTTACAAAGTTTTAATGTAAATCAGTTGAATATAATAGCCTTTAGTTTTTTGAAAAGAGGTATGTTACGTTGTTTGACTTGTAGTAAAAATCAACAAACATCATAGTCTCAATCTGAAAATCATTTTAGCACACGAATTGTATTCACATTCCGTTTTCCTTTCCGTTATTTTGATCGCTATTTGTTTTCATTTTCGTTTCTATATAAAATGTATTTTGAGTATTCTTTTAATACATCGAAACTGGTCGGGACAAACATGAAAATCGAGTCGACAAAACGGTATTATTGACCTGATTTACTTTATGATTCAAATGTGAACAGAAACTTGCTTTAAGAGTAGCATATACATATGTTAATATATGATTGCAGCTTTCTGTGGCTGAAATCACAAATTCTTGTTTTGAACCCGGAATGCAGATGGTCAAATGTGATCCACGGTAAATAGAGTCTTAATTTTGTTTAATATAATTTTCTTAATCAAGTTTTGTGTATAATTCGAATTTATCGCTTGGCGATTTTAGTTCGAAACTTTAAAGCGTACTTAAATTTTGAAAGTACATTCCTATGTATAACCTTGTATTATCGCTCAAGCTATTGACACAAGAGAAATAAACGTTTAATTCAATGGATAATTGCAGTACCGGATATATATCAGTAACGAAGGGCGGCGGAGCGTGGGTTAAATATAAATAACAGTCCGTAACCGAATAACAAGGGAGGTACCCTCTGGAGAGGCCAAATAAATATCAGTCCCCCCTCTTATTCGAGTCAGTACAGTAAGCTAGTAGAACCAATATATAGTGTTCCAAAGTATGAAGTATAGAGGTTCGCCCACAGTTTTAACCAGCATCACTGTCTTTTTTTAATTTTTATCAAAATTCTTAGAAATTTACCGTTTGCGTTAATAGCGATTTTCGAACCATACCTGCAGAATATTTTTGTTTTGAAATTTGTTGTTTGTAAAATGTTCGGGCCAATGTAAAAATCAGGGCCGTAACAGTAGTATAAGCATATTCCTCAACCTAAGCCAATGTTCGTATGTAACGATTTCACATTCCAAATACTGCTGCCACAAAAAGTGTTTCAGACATGGAAAATATATGGCATGTTGTTTGTTATATCGAGGCGATGTTGTACCGAAAGATGTTAATGCAGCGATCGCAACTATCAAAACAAAACGAAGCATACAGTTTGTCGACTGGTGTCCAACTGGATTTAAAGTTTGTGTTCACAATGAAAACGTTCCACCTTACTGTAGCTAAAAGTTGAAAACTAAGCTTAACAACCAGCGCCAGGAGGATGATTTGTTTTACTTGAGCATAGAGCTCTCGTGTCTCTGTTTGCACATTGGCCGAAACCTGACATATTTTGTGCATCAAAGTGGTGTAGTATACTAAACATAAAATTCAATTGAAAATAGGGGAAAATTTTAAGTTGCTGTATTTTCTTCAAAATATTTTACCTTTGATTTGCCCTCTTTTCTTTTTTAAATTGTTCGAAGCTTCACACTGTCGTATGCGGACCGTCGCCGAGTAGTACTGTGGAACTTGTGTACTCTACCTCACAAAAACCTTTCTTTCAAACGTAAGGACTGAACTAACGAAGTCAGGGTTGAGGTTAAGAGTTATCCGTAGGCTTAGGCCTTCAATTGAAAATAGGGGAAAATTTTAAGTTGCTGTATTTTCTTCAAAATATTTTACCTTTGATTTGCCCTCTTTTCTTTTTTAAATTGTTCGAAGTTTCACACTGTCGTATGCGGACCGTCGCCGAGTAGTACTGTGGAACTTGTGTACTCTACCTCACAAAAACCTTTCTCTCAAACGTAAGGACTGAACTAACGAAGTCAGGGTTGAGGTTAAGAGTTATCCGTAGGCTTAGGCCTAAGTACAGAACTTACTGGAAACACACGTACCGAATTTTATTTAAATTCACTATTTAATTTGAAATGAACTCAGATTTTGACTACATTAAACTGAATTTGGTATATGATTTTATTAAATTAAACGAATTATTCAAATGAAGCCATTTAAATTTTACACAGGTCGGTATCAATTATCAGCCGCCGACTGTGGTTCCTGGGGGTGATTTGGCGAAATTACAGCGCGCAGTTTGCATGTTGAGCAACACAACTGCCATCCAGGAAGCTTGGGCTCGGCTGGACCATAAGTTTGATCTCATGTACGCAAAACGAGCATTCGTTCATTGGTAAGTATTAAACTAACTCAAGTATTTCGTTTAAAAGAGGTTATATAAATGTTAATAAACATGAATCTTTATGTCCTTAGCTGTGAAAAGTGAATAAAGCAAACATCATAAATGAAAGCAATAAAACGTTCATACCATTTCTACATTTACGAGGAACTACGCAAACTGAATAAATTTCAATTGTTGCTGGCTTTCACTGAGAATGGTTCTTTCATTTTTGAATTTCTGAATCCACTGTTGACGTTGAACAGAGCTAGAACCAGTTGTTTTTATTGAAAGGTACGTCGGCGAAGGTATGGAAGAAGGTGAATTTAGTGAAGCGCGTGAAGATTTAGCTGCACTCGAGAAAGATTATGAAGAAGTTGGCGTGGATTCGTTTGATCCCGACCTGGACGATGATTATTAATCTGCCTCCTGCATTTCATTATCTATTGCAGGTTGATATTAAGCGCATGTAAAATATAAGGGTCTGCTTAATAGTCTTAAGCTTAAACATAAGCGGAATCCTAAACCTAAGCGTAATCTTAAGCTACCCAGCCTCTAAGTCCCGCAGCTCCCCTGTGTATCATTGGGCAGAGCCCCTATACTTGACACGGGCCATTGATTGAAGCTTTCCTATTGTCAGCCGTGCCAGAGGTTACTCAGACTCCTTCGGAAAACTATTCCTCGAGTTTTTTTATTCGAAATATGATGGTTTTGTGCTAATTATATTGAGATGTTCACTGGACCCAAGTATTTTCTACGCGGACACTAATTGAAATTTAATTCGCGAGCAGACGCAAGTATTTGAATTCAAACTGCGCAAAAAAAACTTTAGTTTTAAATTCAATGAAATATTTCAATTTGATTTTGTGTTCTCGACGCTGAGCGAAATGATTGGGGGGCTCTAACCAGGGCCATTTACCTACTGAATTGAAATGTACATTTTAATAAATCATACACAGTTTTCTTTTCGTAAATGTTTTCTATTGTTCAAACTCTGCGTGTGTGAATTTTGGTTGGCGTTTTACGTTAAATATATGCATTTGCCAACTGTCCCATGTTACTTTTAGGAATGTCCTGGTTTTTAGGCGATCTGTCAAAAAGTAGGCTAAGAATACATTTTCTGCTTAAGCTTAGGCTTAGTAATACATTTGTTTCAACGCGTAGGCTTGTACTTATGGTTACGAATATGGTTAATCTATGCGGTTACGGCCCTAAAAGTAACATAGGTCTGCGAACCTAGATTTTCATTGCTATTGCTACTTTCCAATTATATTGCATTGTCTTTGTTTTTAAAATGGTTACATATATTTTTGAGGGTATGTAAAATTATCAGTTTGAGCATCGGGAAAGAAGTGATATTTTTTGGTTACGTTAGATGTGAAATATTGTTGATTTCTGAATAAAAGATGGACCAGATAGAAAACAGTACCTGTATAAAACGGTATATATTAATCATTGGTGTCCATGTTGGTGAAACGAAGTGCAACTAGAATCAAGTTCAGGTTTTGGTCAATGCATGCACGTTCGAAATCAACAATGCTACTCCCAAAATTATGACTTACTCAGAACTGGTGCGCTTAAAACACTTTTTAGTGCTGTCAACACATTAATAACAATGTATTGTTTTTCAATAAAAACTAAATATTAACCATTAGATCGAATACTTAATATACTTTGTTCAACAGATGTTACTTTGAGGGACGTGCCGTTACTCCACGACACTGTGACAGGGTAAGTTTCACAAACCTAAACCTAAGCTGCCTAACCACCGGAAGCAAAAATTGCTAGAGGCGGAGTATGCAATCTGGTTTTGACCTCCAGTTGCACCTTGTTTCCTCAGAGAATGCTTGTATAGAACTATCCACAGAGCAATATAGGTATATTCTATTAGTCTTTATGCTCAAGCATGCTGTTTAACTGTAATATATATACGCAGCGGGTTGTTTTTTCGGAAAACATTAACCGGAAAAAATAATTTTTTTCGTTTTTTCCGGAAAAAAATGGAAAAAATGGAAAAAATTCATTCTTTGTTTCAGTGGTCGGTTATACCACACTTAGCCAGCGTTTGCCCAAAAATGGTTGCATTTTGAAACATTTTGCATGTTTGAGCTTCCGATGACATCCCCTGATCATTCTATGCCCAAATCTGAATTTTTGAAAAATTATATATTAAGGCCATTAGTACAGCTGCTTGGGACCCAAATTTTTTTTCGAAGACAAATTATATATCATTTGATGCAGTTTGCAGAGCTGAGACGAGTGGTGTTCAACTTTCCGCAATCAAAATTCGGCTTAACGAGTACGCCAAATTTAGTTATTTGACAATTATTCGTTAGCCGCACGACTAATTGAGAAACATGCTCCGCAACCTTTCTCAAATGGTGTATACGTAATGTGACTAATTTTTTAGCAAAAAATTTTGAGTCCAATGAAGGAATTTGGACTACAATGAATCCCGTGGCAAAACTCTAACTGTAATTCCATTTATGTATTCATATGACGCAAGTTTCGCTCTTTTCGAGCATATAATATGTCCTGGTGGACATACACATGGTCACTGTTAATGTGTTACATGTGAATTAGTTACATGTCATCTAAAAACGTTATTTTATATCATACTTAGTTGCAAAATACATTTAAGAATAATTTAATATTTTTCCATTTTTCCATTTTTCCCACACCCCTCGGAAAAAATGGAAAAAATTGAAAAAAGCATTCTTTCCGGTAATTTTTTCCGGCCAATCACACTGAAACGCAGAATGTGGGTCAATTATGATTTTCCACCTATACGGTGTCAAATAAAGTTTTCCAAAAATTTTGAAAAAATTCTGTGCGCACGACGTTCCAGATTTCGTTCGTAACTTTACCCCCATTAAGATGAAAACTTATTACAAGCGAAAACTGTTGTCAACGCCCAAGGGTAGTGACAAAAGCAAGTGAACAACTGTAAGTTTATGCATTTTTTATTTTCACTAATAGAATTTTCCCCACGTGGGGCGCATCCAATGGGTCAACGCGTCACTTCCGTCTCTGGGTTTATAAATACTCAAGCCAAATGTTACTTTCTAGGGGCGTCCCGTTTTTCCGCGGGTCAGCATAACACAGGACTGTAATAGGGACAAATTCATATACTCCCGTCGACAGCATTACGGGCAGATGTAAAAATGGGACGGGTCTGTTTCGGACAAATGGGAAAACGGGACAGCTGCAAATTTTTGGCGGGACAATAGGACAATGGGACACAAATCAAATTCTTTTCAGATTGTACAAAATTTGTTAGATCGGGAGAGGCAAACGAGATTTTCGTATCACAGTGTTTGGCTCGAGTCTATTTAGGAGCCGGGAACCAAAAAGGCTATTTTAATGTTTGAAATAAAAGACATTTATGTCTTAAAAATTTAATAAAGTAGGAGTTTTTAAATTTTATGACAAGTTTTAACCCCTTCTCACATTGAGTTGCCAATAGGCAACTCAGCGCAGTGCATATACGTTAAGTAATATATATCGCACCGTGTTTAACAATTGCAACACGTATACATAGTACTAAATCACCACAAGACGTGAGAGCCCCCTCGGGCTCGAGCGTCAAGCTCCTATAGCTGCATGGTGATGGTATACGCCTCCCACTCCAGTCACTGGAGTTCGAATCCTAGCATAAAAGTAGGTCTCAGGGGAAATAGAAAATATTCATGTGAGAAAGGGTTAAGCGAAAAATTTTCAGTTTACTATCCATAACCCCTTCTCACATTGAGTTGCCAATAGGCAACTCAGCGCAGTGTATACACGTTAAGTAATATATGTCGCACCGTGTTTAACAATTGCAACACGTATACATAGTACTAAATCACCACAAGACGTGAGAGCCCCCTCGGGCTCGAGCGTCAAGCTCCTATAGCTGAGTGGTGATGGTATACGCCTCCCACTCCAGTCACTGGAGTTCGAATCCTAGCATAAAAGTAGGTCTCAGGGGAAATAGAAAATATTCATGTGAGAAAGGGTTAATTTTTGTGTATCTCCTTGCATTGGACTCGATGTTGGCTTGGTTGCAGAGACAAGACTTTAAAAAGTCGAACTCCCACCACTCAGCTATAGGAGCTTGACGCTCGAGCCCGAGGGGGCTCTCACGTCTTGTGGTGATTTAGTACTATGTATACGTGTTGCTATGGTTAAACACGGTGCGATATATACTATTTAACGTATATTCACTGCGCTTAGTTGCCTACAGGCAACTCAATGTGAGAAGGTGTTATAGATAGTAAACTGAAAATTTTTCGCTTAACCCTTTCTCACATGAATATTTTCTATTTCCCCTGAGACCTACTTTTATGCTAGGATTCGAACTCCGGTGACTGGAGTGCGAGGCGTATACCAACACCACTCAGCTATAGGAGCTTGACGCTCGAGCCCGAGGGGGCTCTCACGTCTTGTGGTGATTTAGTAGTATGTATACGTGTTGCAATTGTTAAACACGGTGCGATATACATTATTTAACGTATATATACTGCGCTTAGTTGCCTATAGGCAACTCAATGTGAGAAGGGGTTAAAAGTAGATTATGCTTTATAAGTAAACACATAAGCATTACCTTACGGTCTGAAAACAGCGGTACCTAATAATGTTTTTTATTGACAGGTAAGTTTTAGTGCACATTTTTTCCGATGACTCGATCACAACACGAGTGTCAAGACAGACGAACGGCGACAAAACCTCCTGTTATGAAGTCTTGTGTTATGTTGCTATACTTGAACCAATATAGATTATCTGCAATTTTATAATAGCAGTTGCACGTAATTATAAGTTAGCAGTAACGACGTGCTATGAATTTCAAGCGGAAAATAGAATATGATATGAACTTGAACAAATAAATAGAAATAATTTTTTGTGCGATATTCATTTTTTTGTGAATTTCCTATTGTTATTATTAGTATATTACTTAGCTATCATGCTCATTCTCGGCAAAGTCAAAGTTTAAGTCAAAGTTAAAAGTTTGTTTGCCAATAGACGCACATATTGTACGATAAAAGACACTAAATAAATTGGAAAGGAGGAACAAACCTCTTTTACATCCAACCGAAAGCTACCAAGATAAAATTTAGACGCAGCGGTTATATCGCAAAACAATTTTAAGCGTATCGTGTGGAAGTTTTGAAAAAAAGCTGAAGAACCGCACAAATATCCGAAACACTGTCGATATCTGTCGGAAGACTTCCACCAAACAATAACACGATAGAAAGAGGTGCTCCAATCTGGTAAACTATTAAATTCAGGCCAAGTTAAACTGAGGTCATTTTTTAATCCAACTGGTAGTATAAGATCAACCTTGGGGGTATACGCGATGTAGCTTGTGTATCCGCAGAGTGGGTAATGTTAAGACACATACATTCTTGGGCACATATAGCATCAGAGGAAATTATGATATCGGCCGCGTGGTGTAATGGGTAGCGCGCTTGACTCGCGAGCGAGAGGTCCGAGGTTCAATTCCCGGCGTGGTCATATCTTTCGGAGAAAGGGGTCGTCCCGACCATGCAGTTCTGACAAACTTCTTGAAAATTAGTTTGTTTAACAACGCTAAATCCGTTTTAAGCCTACGATACGCTGTGGAATTGAGTTTAAAGTCCTCCAATTTTTTATTATATGGTTTATTTCCTAAATCCAAAGTAAAACTATGTCTACGAGTTAAATAACGCTGCACTCTTTCAATTTTATCGATATCACCCAATAACGAAGGATTCCATACAGTTTAACAGTATTCCAGAATAAGAATAACAAATGCCTTATATGCGGATACATAAAAGAACGATCGAAAATAGCACAAAAATCGGTTACTTTACCAACACTAGCAAGTACATCATTGCTGATACCATAACAAAAGTCATGATGTCGATTTGCCGTTCCGAAATGTACGACGTTGAACTTGTTTACTACCATTTTCAGTTGTCGTACTTTAGAATATTCATCAATAACGTTTAGCACACCTTGCAATATACAACGAGATTCCAGATGTTTAGGTACATAAACTTTTAAATCATCCGCATAAATTTCATCATGAATATCACGTAATGCATCAACAATATCATTTATATAAATTACAAATAAGAAAGGACCTAAAACGGAACCTTGCGTACCCCTTATATGACAGGTTTACGTGAGGAAAAGCAATTTTCAATTTTAACCCTATGGGTACGTTTATGTAAAAGCGAACCTATCTAATGCAAAACCTTATTGCCAAAACGGTACGATGAGAGTTTTATTATAAGTTTCCTATGATTTACAGTGTCAAATGCTTTTACAAAGTAGATGTATAACATCAGCGCCTATATAATCAGCTATCCAAGGAAAATGCCAGATTATGTACAGTATGAATTAACTGAGTGAAAGTTGAGCGCTTGGGCAAGATCCCATATTGGCTTGAAATAAACAGATTGTTTTGAATCATGAATTTCTGCATGCTATCTATGACTCTGCTTTCCATTACCTTACTGCGTGCAGTAGTCAGTTATAGGACGATAATTGTGAACTAGGTTAGCTGACTCGTTCTTATAGATAGTAATTACGGCAGCTGTCACCCAATCGGCTGGCAAAATGGACGTATCAAATAGCTGAAAAATTGCGGCAAGATTACAAGCTAACTCGGTGGAAAAATGCTTCAGCATAAAACAATTGATATCATCCAGGGAATTGCTGGATTTAGGATTAATTTTCACAAATAGGTCTCAACTATTTCTGGCGAAACCTCCACGCGATCGAAATAGTTGTTAGTCCTTAGGAATACACATGTGAAAACAGAACAAAAGTACTCATTAAACAAAGAACATTAAAAGTTATTTTTAAAGACAACTTTATCACCATCATGTATAGGCGCAAATTCACACATACTCTTTAACCTGGCATGTATAACCTTATAAAAAGAACCAGGTTTCTTTCTTTTTAAAACATTACATTCAGACTGATGATTATAATGTTTTATAACTTTAGCACATTTAGCAGCTTATTTCTTATACAGCAAGATTGGTCCACCGCGGCTAGTACGCAATAGCACTTTTTTAAGGTGCAGTTTTTTCGAGTATGTATCGGATAAGTTTTAACGCTATTTCCCTGAATGTGGTAACTGGAATATATCTGGATGTTAAATCATTTATGTACTGTTTAAAGTAATTCCATATAATTCTTAGCGCATGTCTACTATTTAGTAAACACATGACATTCAACGACAACAATTTTCTGGAAATAGAAAACCGGCCAGCTTTACGGTACATAACTGGGCTATGGGACACAGTGTGCAGTTGCTGACACTGGCTTAACTCAAATTTTGCTGTAAACCAGGGTTTTTTCATCTCAAAATTAGGGGCCAATTGGCCCTTAAACGCAAATTTATAGGGGCCAATGTGAATTTTTAGATACATATATATGTATATATATGTATATATATATGTGGTGTATTGAAGTGAAATAAGCAAGTACTAAATCAGGTAGCGCCGTAGGCGAAGTTATCAAATTTGTATTTTCCTGGGAATAAAATTGCAACCTATTTCTGAAAAACAGCTTGTGAAAAAATTTTAGGGGTCAATTGGCCCACAACCCCAAATTTCTAGGGGCCAATCGCCAATTTGGGCCATGGCCCCTAAATTGGCGAAAAAATTGTGCTGTAAACAAAGAAAATTTGCTGAAAATTTCGTTTACACAATTATAAATATCACAGTCAGGGTGCAACCGGAATTCCGGTTCCGGCATTTTTTCACCTTCCGGTTCCGGTTCCGGTAAATTTTTACCGGATTTAAAAATTCCGGTGTTAAAATTTGGCCGTTTTCTTAACTTTGATAATTTTTAAGAATCTCTTTTGAAAGCCACTTGTACTCCGAACATAAGCCATTGATGGTGGATTTCACTTTAGTCGACGACGAAAATCTAAAATACAACAAATAAAATAAATACCTATGTTCGACTAAGGTTACGTATTTCACAAATAATAGAGCAAAAAATAATTAAAATGAAATTTTTGGTGAAATGCATTTTTCACTTTCCGGTTCCGGTAAAATTTTCAAATTCCGGTTCCGGTTCCGGTAAATTGTAATTCCGGTTGCACCCTGATCACAGTATATGAGGTATAAATTTCCCAGTCGAAGTCTGGCAAATTGAAGTCCCCAGTAAGAATAACTGTCGTATTAATAGGACAAAATTTATTCAAGCAGTATTTCAAAACTAACATTTCATGTAAATTACTTAATGGAGGTCGGTAATAAACAAACAATTGAATAGTTTCCGGACGAAAAACGTCCACGCACATAAATTCGAATTGTCCATATTGCTCATGAATATCAACAAGAACCGATTTTTTTAGAGTAGTTTTGAGCTTTTTTGAGTCTCGATGGTTTGGAACCGGGACTAGAAGTCAAGGATTCCGCAAAATTTTTCTGTGAAATTATGAAATTTCATAGTTACGCAGTAATTACAAGCAGATATTCTGAAAAAACAAAAATGTGAAAAATACAAAGACCAGTAAAACACAAAACAACTACGAAAAAAGCATTAGAAATAGTGTATTTTGAAAATTTTAATTTTTTTCGATCATGACCAAAAAATTGACCGAGACCGAGACTTTTCTTGGCCGGTTCACAGCTTCACAGCTAGATATTATAATGTATATATCACGGTGCAGACGGAATTTCGATTCCGATTGGAGTTTCGATTTAAATCCAGTTCCCATTCCGATTGCATGTATAATCGGAATCGGAATTGTAATTTTTCATTGTTTTGTATTTGTGTCATTTGCATTTATGTGGGAGATTGGCCTGTATTTGTGTTATGTTTCATAACAAATGGTCCTAATCTTTTATATAGGGTGAGAAATTATGTCATAAGCATGAATATAACATGCGCTCTAAAATGGATATTTACGTACGTACGTACTTCAGGGATCGATCGGATATCTCGTTTTGGTTTAATATCCGTTAAATCCCGAGTTTTGCATCTGGTTCCGTTTATATAGGGTGAGAAATTATGTCATAAGCATGAATATAACATGCGCTCTAAAATGGATATTTACGTACGTACGTACTTCAGGGATCGATCGGATATCTCGTTTTGGTTTAATATCCGTTAAATTCCGAGTTTTGCATCTGGTTCCGGTGTCCGGTATAACAGCCGGATACCGAATATTTGCAGTTGTGGCCCAGAATATCATAAAACTGCTTTTTATATCTAGAAATAGTTTTTTTGCACGACATATTTTTGCACGGCCAAATACTACCCCAACAAAACGAATAAACGCTATATCCGGGTAACGTCCGGTTCCAGTGAAAAATTATATTGTCCGATTGCGATGCCTGTATCGGGTAAATTTGATATCCAATCGACACCTGAATTATACTGATCTGACGCATGCATACTAATTGCTTAAGTTATATCGGTATGTGAAAAGTATATGTATGTGCTCTGAAAATTTCGAGTTTTAATTCAGATTCCGTTCCGCTGTACACCGTACGATACTGTCTGAGTAAACTTATACATAACCGAGAACTGTATGCCTTTTAATTAAGCAACTAAAATCCCGGCGCTTAGCCCACTTATCTGGTTGCTTATTCTATTGCTGATATCTTTTACTATGTTTATGTTGAGTATTGTGTTAACATAATTAATATAATGATTTAGTTAAGCTGCTGCCAAATTGCAGTTTGTTTAGTTAGTATACGTTATGGGGTCCAAAGGACCCCTGGTCGTTTGGTATGTTGTACTGTGTGCATCCATAGCATTTGCAACGGATGAGTTACAAAACGAATCTACCAGCCCTATTGGTGAGGGCGATATTGATATTGACTACGCTGCCGAAATTGTACATGGAGGTAAGTCCTACGGATGGCCGTAGGCATTTTAGCTATGTGTTGTGTATCCCAAACCCAAACTACTGTGCAAAATGTACTGATCATTAACACTGTGGCAGTTGTGAAATTATTTGATGGAGCTTATTATACGCCATATAATTGGTGAAAAATCATTGGCGCTGTTTGTTGTGCCGATTTCATTATTTATGAAAACATTCGAATATCACTGTTACTTACCGATGCCAGTTAATCGGCACATTTCTATTAATTAGTAATTAGCCCACGAGGTAGGTTCAGTTAGGTTCTTTACCTTATGAAATTGTTGAAATCAAAAATCTGCAGTATTGAAACACGTTCGACCGTAAGTTTCGTTTTTGGGCATAGAAAATGCAAAACCACCTTTGAGGTGTAGTTACGCGCATTCAGGCTTCTGAATATTATATTTTGCGTATGTTTAATTTGTTTGTACGTATTGTTTGTTGATTTGTTTAGAATACATTGTCAAATTTGACGCTTACTATACACCATTCGCACGCCGCAATGTATTAAATGATATTTTGTCAAATTTTACGGATCTCCGATGGACTATTGTGCCAAAATTGCCACTGGTTGCATTCAGCGCAAGCGATTTTGATGTGATTCGCGTATGTTGGTTTGATTGATACGTGATGCGTATTGTGCATTACAATTATAATTATTTATTTGTTGAGCCTTATGTATTGATTGTTTTGGTATATTTCGGGTGCCCATCGTTAGTATAGGCCTGTCCACTGGCAGAACGGGGCTTGATATCTTCCGACTGGAAGCTTAGACTTAGGCTCAAGCCTAGTCTTCGTATTAGACTTAGGTATATTGTTAGGGCTTTATCGGAATCGAAACTTCCGGCAGCGTTAAATTTTGGTCTTTTTTAAATTTGCTTACCTTTTAAAAGCAATTTAATAGCCACTTGTTCAATTAGTAAATCTTGCCAATCATCGAAAATGAGCCATCAAATGTAGATTTCGCTTTTATGGATAAGGAAAATCTAAAATATCGCAGATAAAGTCGATACCTATCTTTAATTAAAGTTATTTTACCATAATACAGCTAAAAGAAAATGAAAAATGAATTTTTCGGTGGCATGTATTTTTCACTTTCCGTTTTCGCGTGAAAAAATGACCCGGGACTCATGACCTTATTAAAAAGAGACCCCCGGTCATTTTCACAGTGTGGCATGAAAAAATGACCCCGGTTAAAAAAGACACCGTTTAGTTTTACGCAGAACTGTACTAAAATTAGCCTCTGGGAAAATAAATTTCTTCCCGCTGGCGAATATTGTTAAGCACAGTGAAAGCTTAATTTAGATAACAAAACTAAGAAAACCATTCTTACCGCTCATACTTTGAGGGAATGACGATGAAAGTAATTCATTGGCGTAGCCAGGATTTTGTTTGGGGGTCCATATCGCTGAAGTGTTATGGTGCTGTTTTACTTGTGCATTTTATGCCAGAGACGCGTGATAACAAATAAGGAATGCGTTGCCAAAACCAAGTCCGCTTCAAATATTTATAATATTAGCGACTGAAACTATTACATATTTCAACATCACATAATGATAAAACAGGGGCGTGCCTAGGGCTGCCTGCCCCCAAAATCCAACTTCAGGGCCTTTTGCAATAAAACACAATCATGCTTTAAGGAACGTTAGTATTACTAACTTACATTGTCATAAACTCAAAAACTTAAAACTTAACAAGCAAAAACAATTATGAGAATTGTGAATTTTTGCTCAAATTCATTATGTACACCAGGGTGGAACCGGAATTCAGATTCAAACCGAGTTCCGATCCCGTTTCCGATTGCTCAGTCTAAATGAATCGGAATTGTGAAATTTTAATTTTAATCTACTTGTTGTAATACGTTGTATAAAAATTCTGTATTATTTAATAGTTTCGATGAGTTAACTTGTCAATAAATAATTGTAGGTCAGCTTTTACAGAACCAAAAATCATCGCCAATTTCTTCATGCCACCTTTTTGAAAATTGTTGCCATATAGACACCCTAAATCAATATGATATTTGGCAATACAAATTTTCCGTACAGTCACAAAATTTTTAGTTCCTGTTCCGATAACACCTTTCGCAGGCCGGCTGCTTCCTGCCCCATGCGCAACGCTACTAGTCATTCCTGTTGCAACTTTGGCTGCATTGAAGCGGTGGTCAATTTTATGGGATCAATATTTCATTTCTATATTGGCCGTGGGAAAATGACCGGGGATCTCTTTTTAATGGGGCTCATGTTTTCACACGACAGTACTATAAAATTTGGACCGTCATAAAAATCTGCTTCTGGGCCATTTTTGAGGGATCATTTTTTATGCGGCACCGGTTCCGGTATTTTTTCACATTCTGGTTCCGGTTCCCGTAAATTGTAATTCTGGTTGCACCCTAGTTTAGGCTTATGATTAGTAGTTGGTTGCTAGATCCTTATAGTTTACAAAGTCTGTTTTGCAATTTTTATATGTATGCTGTTTCTATTTTTAGTGAGAATTTCAAAATATTTTAATGAAAGCATTGTATTTATTACGGTATACAATTTTACATAATAACGCCAAGTCTTTAAAGTTGCTATTTTAGATGTTATCGCCGCATGATGTTGCCCTCGATGGCATTGTACGCAGTCCTCACGTTAAAAGTGTAACTGAGCAACGTCGCATTACGAGGAGGCTAGCCCACGTGAATGATGAAGGTTAGATTTCGACAGTACCACTTTGTAATATTTTCTCAAAAATATGATGCATAAAAATATTGTGAACCATCCATTAAAATAAACCTATATAATGGAATCAAATTTATGAATACTAAATGTACGTGCTGTGAAATTTTTTTCAGCCAACTCCACTAGAAAATTAATATTTTCTTATTTTGTATAGCTCCAGCTTTTACAGGTAGTCGTAATTATTTGAGTGTAATTAGTTTTTTCCAAGTTTAGCTTTCTTCATACCGTCATAAGATATGGTGTGCAGTGCGCAGACTAAATTGTAAACTAATTTATCTATTTAATTTTAGATCATGTTTTCAAGTCATCACGTATACTAAATAGCTGGAAAATTAATTTTGTAAGTTGTTTGTCTCGCGTTTATATGCTATGCTCAGATTTTATTTCTGTTTTAAAGAAATTGCTGCTAGGAGTGCATGCAATATGTATACATTTAAATGTTAATGATGTGTTTCTTTATGTATTTCTGATGCCGATTGTTTTATAGGTTAACGGGAGTCTGCCATCTGAAGGTCGTGTAGGCGGGCGAAAGCTGATGCGAGCAGTGCCAAAGCAAATAACGTCGGTGTTGCACGCAGAAAAGTTATGGAAACATGGATTCAAGGGTAAACGAAATATTTCTTTGCAATATAAGAGAATGCTCATTTTTGTAGGATAGAAGTCTGTTTTAATGTTCTCTACATTTTGAGACATAGACCAGTTTGAAATTGTTGCTGAGTGAATTTTAAAGTATGTGTTTTGTGTTTAACAGGTAGTTGTGTATAAAATTCGCACAATTTTTATTTTAGGACAGGGCATTTCAGTCGCAGTTTTTGATACAGGGTTACCGGAAGGACATCCACATTTCAAAAAAGTTAAAGAACGAACAAACTGGACCAACGAAAAAACTGTTCACGATGGTAGTTATATGACATGTTAAATATTTTGTTTTCTTAGACAGTCCCTATGAACAATTAAAATTTTTCAAAAATCAATATTTCTTTATGTGTAACGTTCAACGAATTAGTTTTTGCCAGTTATATACCATGAATGACGTGCGGTATAGCATTCGAGCAATTTGTGTACCATACCGCTCAGTGGTTTATAGCAATAAATTTCATTGCATAAAAAGAGCGGGCATGTGCTGGCCGAATTTGCTGTCACTTATTGAATGTCATAGCTTGTTTTAGTTTTACCTTCAGGATTAGGCCATGGAACGTTCGTTGCTGGGGTTATTTCAAGCGTTAAAGATGAATGCCTCGGTTTTGCCCCTGATGCTGAGCTACATGTGTACCGTGTATTCACAAATAATCAGGTTGGTAACTGTTATGGTCAAATTTATTTATCGATTTAATTTCGAGCTATTTTTAATATGTTTAAATTTTAGAAAACGTTAACAGTATGAAGCTTGTATGTTAAGATTAAGGTTAGTTGTCAGATTGTTGGTGTTTTCTAGAGATGACTCCATTTTTTACGATTTTGAACACTGTTAGCAGTTCTAGCCACGTGCTGGATCATTTCAGTAATATCGAAAATTGTTATGAATGATAAATTATTTAGTATTGTTGAAACGCCGTTCAGGGTAATTGAAGCTCGGAGTTACGCTAAGCGTTTTATGTTTTGTACTCTGGTGTCGAAAGGTTGATATACGTCCGTCCGTGTCCGTTTGTCTGTCTGTCCGTCCGAAAAAAATCTCAGGAACGACTGAACCGATTTTGATAAACTTTTTTTGTTTGAAAGCCAATTATGATGGGGTGTTATCCTCGCATTGGGGTTTTAAGATTAGTTAAGCCTAAATTAGGTTTTTGTACATTATTTCACTAATTATTACAGTTACAAGCAATCTAATTTCAACATTAAAAGGTTTTTGGGTGCGAGGAATCTGAACAAATTGTTTACAAACCTCCAAAACCGATAATTGAGTAGTTAGCTAATAGATGATTTGCATATTAACATAGCTTATAATCCTAAGTTTGGGCTTTTTACAATATTTCACTAATTATTGAGGTTAAAAGCACTCAGATTTCAGCATTAAAGGGTTTTTAGATGCGGGGATCGTTTACAAACCTCCAAAACCGATAATCGAATAGTTAGCTAATAGCAAATTTGCATATTAGCTTAATTGACAAGACAAAATTAAGATTTTTTAAATTATTTCGATAATTGTTAGGGTTACTGAAGGTTTTTGGTTTGCGAGGAATCAAAATAAATTGTTTACAATCCTCTAAAACCTATAATTGAGTAGTTAGCTAATAGATATTTTGCATATAAGCATAAATGATAAGAAATTAAGGCATTTTTACAATATTTCACTAATTATTAGGGTTACAAGCAATCTAATTTCAGCAGTAATGTGTTTTTGGGTGTGAGAAATCTGAATAAATCGTCTAAAAACCCTCGAAGCCGATAATTGAACAGTTAGCTAAAACCTAATTTGCATATTAGTTTCATTGTTTACGTGTGTTCGAGCTTCCCTAAATAAATTTAGTCTCACTACGACTGGTAATAATTATATTTTAGGTATCGTACACTTCCTGGTTTTTGGATGCTTTTAATTACGCGATCATGCGACGAATCGACGTATTAAATTTAAGCATCGGAGGCCCAGATTTCATGGACCAACCATTTGTTGACAAGGTAAGCTTGATCAAAATCGTATTACTATTAATGGATCAGTTATGCAGCTCATTGACAGCTCATTCTGAGGTGCAAAACCTCA
This sequence comes from Enoplolaimus lenunculus, assembly GCA_030248215.1. Classification (NCBI taxonomy): domain Eukaryota; kingdom Metazoa; phylum Nematoda; class Enoplea; order Enoplida; family Thoracostomopsidae; genus Enoplolaimus; species Enoplolaimus lenunculus. The sequence continues at coordinate 86,204 of JASANG010002238.1, forward strand.
AGCAATGATTTACGGTCTGAAAAGCACGTAGTTAGGTGCATACCTTTGCAGAATTGTCAAGTGTTCCTGTTTGCATTGCTAAGGTATATTGTATTTTTTCGTTTAATTTAATTTCGATATGTAATTTTTCAAGTAATCTGCACTATATTGTAATGATTCAGGTGTGGGAATTGACCGCGAATAACGTGATAATGATATCGGCGATCGGTAATGATGGACCGTTATACGGGTATGTAAACGCGAAAAGTTAACATGCTTCTATTTTTACCGATATTTTAATAACGATTACATGCAAATGCTGCATTCTCGGTATAATATTCTGGCAAAATATGAAAGCTATCAGACGGTGCGCTTGCGCAAACTAACATCTGCTTTGACTGTTTACTCCTATTCTCGGAAGATGATTTGGAAAATCATTTATACACATCATTAACCTGTGTTTATGATGTTTGTTGAAAAACTGGATTTTTATAATGGGATAAGGTGAATTGGCTGGGCATAAATTAAACCACTCTCTACTGCATCAAATAAACTGCTCCTAAATTGTTCCTCAATATGTTTGATTTATTTGCAGTACTCTAAATAACCCAGCGGATCAAATGGACGTAATTGGAGTGGGTGGGATAAGCTATGATGACCAGGTTGCGAAATTTTCATCACGTGGAATGACTACTTGGGAACTGCCAGGTAAACTGTATTGTTTGTGGACAAACTGTAATAACACTAACTACTAATTACCATGTTGCGACTGGATACCAAAAATACTGGAGACGGAGTCATGGACGGCAAAATATCCGGGCGGAGCGGGAAACCAAGCACATAACAATATTTCAATAAAAAGTAAACCTTAATCACGCTAATTCAGTTATGTTCTTCTCATTACTTTGTTTCCTTGATTATTTTTGTATTAACTGTGTTCCTTAGCATGACATTTCGAACAAAAGTGAATACGATATATAGTAAATTTAGGTCACAAATAACAGAGTAATACAGAGTTTGACATGCTTTTTACTATGAATATCTGACAACCAGATATCAACCGGATTTCTTGTTCCCCTTGTAGAACGTAAAAAATCGGCTAGCAAAAAGACAAAACAGTCGATAAACAATATATTTTATTTTGAACTGTAGTTAGTAGCAGTAATTCGATAGTGCAACTTTTCCCATTCCAATTTCGGTCCCTGTTCATATATAAAAATGAAATCCTGTTCCTGGTTTCTGCTAACTTGTTCCTATTGGAACCCTGCCGCCAACTTATAATTCAGAGCCTGAGCGTAGCGTCGATCTCTTGACGGACCCGCAACCGGATTTGCGGTCCCACTTTGGTAACTACATTTCATGTGATATAAAAACATTCATCCTGAAACTTGCATTTGTGACTTGGTCTTTTGATGCATAATTTATTAATATTGATTTTCTAGTTCTGGCACGAATTTTGATGCGTTTTACGTTTACCTTTCGTCAGGTCAAATATTGTATATAGTAGTGCGATGTTCTGCAATATTTGATTGTTGTGGTTTTTAAAGTTTTTGACAGCTTGAGATTGGCATTTTATTTTTAATAATGCAGCGCGTTGATAATTTACAGTTGCTATAAATTTCAGGAGGCGCGGGCCGCCTGAAACCAGATATTGTCACATATGGTGCGCATGTGCACGGTTCAAGCTTACAGGGGAGTTGCCGGCCATTATCGGGTACAAGTGTTGCATCGCCTGTGGTAACTGGAGTTGTTGTTCTGTTAGCTAGGTAATTGTTGTTTGTTTAGTGTGGGAAGACGCCATGTTGGGACATATTGCTGTGGACTGTGAAGGATGAATTCTTTGTATTTTATAAGATGGAAGCTTCATTTTGTAAAACGCAACAGTAATGAAATTTATATTCCCAGTTACCGATAGGTTTTCCAACTGACGAACACCTGCAATTGCAAATCACAGATAAAGCTGCAGGGTAAATCAAGTGAGATAAATGTGCTCTATGTGGGTCCTTATTATCGTTCTTTGGTTCGAATGTTAGAAGATTTGTCATCAACTGGTAATAAGTGCTACACGTATTTAAGAATTCGGGTTCTGAATTTACAGTTTGTGTGTTGTGTTTTAGCACAGTTGGCGATAAGTCATTGCTCAACCCGGCGGTAATGAAACAATCGTTGATCGAAGGTGCCCAGCGATTGCCAGGCAGTGCAAATATGTTTGAACAGGGGCACGGGAAAGTGGACTTGATCAGAAGTTATAAACTGCTCAAGAAGTATAAGCCTCATGCAAGGTGAACCACTGTGTACTATAACAATGTTTGCTTCTGATTTTTTGTGTGAAACTGTTTTTTATTTGAGGGTTTTGTTATTTTTGGAGCTGCTTGAAGTTATATGGTAAAATCGCTAAATTTTTATTTCAGTCTCTCACCAAGTTACATCGATTTAACCGAATGTCCGTACATGTGGCCGTTTTGCAGTGAACCACTGTACCACACAAGACTTCCTTTAATGATCAATGTAACAGTAATTAATGGAATGAATGTGAATGGAAAGATCGTTTCACAGGTATTGTTTCGCAACTGGAAGGCACAAAAAAGTGAATGCGCTTTTATATTTTGCTGGTATAAGTTTGTTTTCTGCTCCAGATTTTGGGCTAGAACGGGATTCTTTCTGGAAGTGATCTAGAATTGGCATGTATTTTCCTTTTGAATGTTTATCGGGGTACCACCGGAAATATTCTCCCGGCCGAAGTTAGTTGAAAGATTCAATACATTTCCTATTCCGGCATTTAAGGACGCGGGAACAAGAATTTGTAAGGTTTTATAGCAAATTTACTTCAAAATTTTACTGTAAACTGTGTCGAAGTTTTACTTACAAAGCTTTGGCGATCTCGTTTTTCGACCACTATTTCAGCCAATCTGGCATCCACACAGCTCAGAACACGGCCATTTGCTCTATGTGAACGTTACACACAGCGCCGACTTGTGGCCATGGGGTGGCTGGCTTGCGGTTACTATGATTGCGTCTCCTGAGTCCCGTAACTTTGACGGCGTTGTCGCGGGGCACTTGAGTCTTACAGTCGTATCTGAGCGTCCTGTGAAGCCCCCGTCGCCCGCTGATCCGTTCAACGAAGCTGAGGCTATTGCTGCTGATAGCGGACTCTTGACATCCGAGTTGGTGTTGCCGATTAAAGCTCGTATTGTACCAACACCTCTGAGAGAGTAAGACTATTTTGTGCTGCCTTTTGATAAGAGTGCACATGCGTTTAAAGGTGGGTATTCGCTGGGTCGCGGTGGAGTGGGAGGGCATCAACCGGGGGCGTTCGTTTCGCAATCGGGGAAAATTCTGACTGGGGGGCTGCAGAATTTTCAATAAAGCGTCAGTTGCACTGGTCAGTGTTTGGTTACACCTACAAATAAGCACATAGTCAAAAACAACCAAATAAATAAATAATAAACACAGATGAATTATATAATACGTATGATCGAGAGAAAAGGGTATATTAAATTGATACTGATGCTTTCCCAAAAAAAGTAAGGAATGTAAAATTAACCGGGGCGAGAAATCTTGATGGGGGGGGGGCTGAACCAGGCTGAAAAATCTTAAGTGAGGGGTAGTTTTTGGTAAGTGGGGTCCCATTCCCCAAGTACCGAACCCCATGAGATGACATACTGAAATTGTTCGCAATTTTTATTGCTATTGTAAACTTTGAGAATAGTTTATCGGGAGTGGTTAAATGATCCTGCTTATTAAGATATTTATGAACAATTGGTTGTTTAACGCTTAGCCTTCGAGTTACTTGAACCGACCTGTTTACTTTGTTAAATTATACTTTAAGTTTGCGAACGTCGGGTTTAGCATAATTTTTAAACTTTCAGAAAACGCATTATTTGGGACCAATTTCACAATCTGCGATATCCACCTGGATATTTTCCACGAGATAATTTGCGCATGAAATCGGATCCCTTAGATTGGTTAGTTTTCGTACTGCTTTTCTGTTTAGTTAGTTAGTTGATGAGTGCATTATCACTATTTTGCTTTAGACAAATATCTTTGAATTGGAAGTGTACATAAAAATTTTTTTGTAATATGAACTTCGTTGTTAGCAGCGGTTTTGTTGTTAGTACTTTTGAAAAATTGCCGTTTATGAATGTACCATTGATGTTGGTGATGCAAACGGACTGTCAAAAGCCACAATTTAGCACGTTGATTTTTGTTGCGCTAGCTGCTGAAGTTTGTATACAAATCGGTTGGTTGTACATAACATGTTTTCAGGAACGCAGATCATTTGTATACAAATTTCCGCGATTTATATCAGCATTTGCGTGATGCTGGATATTACGTTGAGATTTTGGGTCAACCGTTAACGTGTTTTGATGCTAAATATTACTGTAAGTTTCATCTGAAATATAATATGTACAGCAAGCAGCGAAGCTTTTCAAGCATAACTGGCTTATTTAAAATGTAATGGAACTGATTAGCGTAAAATCCTAAATTGGTTTTAAAAACTCAGTGACCTTCTAAAATTTTTGTCACATTTTTATTGTACACATCTATATTTGTTTGCAGCGACACTTATTATTGCGGATAGTGAGGAAGAATTTTTTCCTTCGGAAATTAAAAAAATTCAAAAGGACGTTGCCGATCTGGGATTGAATCTGATTGTATTCGCTGACTGGTATAATCGATCAGTCATGGTGAAGATTAAATTTTATGATGAAAATACAAGGTAAGTTTGCACTGGGTTGTCCAAGGATGCCTATTTTGTAAAGGTTACGTCAGCTGCTAAGAACTGAATATTGCTTGTGCATTAAAATTATTGTGATTTTGGAGCTGGTGGATAATATAGGTAGTACGGGTATGCGGTCGCGAAAGAAGAGTTGATGCGCAGATCTATAAAACGTTTAACGACAGGATCCAAGTTTTTACTTGTATCGGGACCGAATGTTGACCCGCAGATCCGGCCCGGATCCAGATATTACTAACACACCATTTTTGTTATTACATAGGCGTATAGGATTGATAGATTACTACTTAAGGTGTGTTTTGAAACTGACACCAAAACTTACCGAAAGCGAGTAAGCTGTCAAATCTTATTTTTATGGTAATTTTAAACCATGGGGTATTATGTTGTTTATCATTTTGTATTTCAGGCATTGGTGGCAACCTGAAACGGGTGGAGCGAACATTCCTGCACTTAATGATCTTTTGTCGCCGTGGAAAATATCACTTAGGTTAGTTGGTGTTGTAATTTTAATGAAGCAAAGTTTGCTGGAAATTTTGCTTAAGCCAGTAGTGTACGATTTCAAAAGATAAAGTGGTTATTGTGAATGAAAACAACGAATCGCTCATCGGTTTTTATCCGCTCTGTGCACAGACTCTTGTTTTGTATGCGGATGAAAGCAATGTCATTTAGGTTTACAGGAAGATTGACGTAAGGCTTTCACGTATCGTTGCAGGATAAACCGTATTCAATTTAGCAGTTTTTGCCGCGATTTATTGATGCTGTATGTTTGCTGAGAAATTCTACTATTTGGTGATTTAGCTGCCGTTTTATTTTTCAGCAGCCGCGTTTTTGAAGGAGATTTTGACGTAGCGGGTCATGAAAGTGAGTTTGAAATGATTTAGTTTGATTGTTCGAATTGATGTGTATCGATTAAGATGGATAGGTTAATTTTTGTAAATACTGTTGTACGTTGGTTTCTTAGATACTATATGGGTATGCTTAGACAAAACGGCGAATTTCAATATACTGGAATAGTTATGTGTATTACAACAATTTGACTGTTCACTACTTTTGGTTTAGTTATTGTTTTGTCGTGTTTCAGTGTATTATGCATCAGGAAGCAGTATTGTCAATTTTCCGACTGATGGTTTAGTACTGAAGCGAAAATTAAAGGATCAGGGTTGGTTTTGTTGATGGTTTTTGGGTGAAATAGGGATACGTTCAATGAACTTCAACAGCCCCACCAACAACCCGCCTCGAATTTTTAAAAACCTTTATTATATTAACTCAGTTATTGCCAACTGTATGGTTTGAGGTTTCGGACCGTTGTGTGTCAAGCGTTCTTTAATTTTTTTATTAGTGTTGTGCCATTTCGTTGTAACGAAGATTTAATGTAAACTTATTTTCACACAGCTTAAAACTGGCGATATCTCATTAAAAAGATAGCCTAATTGTGTTGAGCTGATTTAGTTTATTCAGCAGTTTGTGAGTGTGATGCAAAAGTAACTGCATGTTGTGTAATATGTTAGATGTTTTGAATTTTTCTGTGTTTTAGCGGAAGATGTAATAAAAAATACGGCACCAGACGTTGACGATGTTCCAATATTAGGTTTTTTCGACACATCAATTAGTCCGGCGAGCTTTTTGAAGAAAGCAGCCGCAGGGGAAAATGTGAGGCCTAAAGGTAAATTACGAATGGAGTATTCATACGCAGCTGAATTAGGGTGCGATCGGATATCTGATCCGGTTTATTATTCGGCAAGAGCCGATATCCGGTTCTGTATCCGCATAAACCTACCTGATACCGGATATTTGCCGTGGTCGTCCCGTGGGGATATTTGTAGTGGTAGGTCCAGCATTTCAAAAATTGCTTTTCTCAAGGAGCAAGTCAAGAAGTTCAAGTTTTGATACGCTGCAGTAAAAATAAACAATTCAAGCTAACAATTCTAACTCAGTAAATGTATAATATTGTGCGAATCAAATGTTTCAACTAGGACAAATTTAAATGCTATATCATCCGGCTATTCCGATAAATTAATATCCGATCGCATTCTGAAATGGCCCTGTTATTTTACCTACAAAAATTGTAATTTGAAAACTATACATTTTGTTGTGAGCGTATCGTGTGTATTTAAATCAGTGAGTGTTTTCGTGTTTGTTATTTGTTGGTTCGGGCACTTAACGGTTAATTTTTTATCATTCATTATTATGTAAACAAATTGATGAACGCAGTGTTGGTGGTTTCGTTTGAATGTTGTGTTAACACCAGGAAGTTTTAACTTTACATTGTTCGCTATTTTAGGAGGTCGTATTTCTGTTTACGGCGATTCGAATTGTCTTGATAGTGCGCATCTTAAAAAGGATTGTTTTTGGTTGCTTGACGCTATGTTAGAATATTCAAATTCTGGAACAATTGGGACAAAATTGCGTGCAGAACTGGACCCGATTTCCGGTTCTGGAATGAAAGTTAATGCGGTTGAAGAAACCAAAAGACCATATGGTATGTATGTACTCTACACTGTCTGACTGGTTCGACTGGTGCTTTGACTTTGGTGCGAGAATTTTAAGAATTAAGAAAGTCCTCTAGAGCTAATGTTAAGTAAAGTAAATTAAGACAGTCCTCTAGAGCTAATGTTAAGTAAAGTATTGTTTTAAAAGCACACTAAGACCCTATGGTGTTTTCTCGTTTTTTCGGAGCCGCATGATTAGTATAGCGCCACTTTAAATCTTCTTGTGCTAGTCAGCTGGTGCTTGGGTTATTTGTCTTGTTTGCGTTTGTGTTGGCATGCGTGATATTTATGATTCCAGTTTTAGGCACAAGCTTTGCAAAGTTTTCTAAAGTTGTTCGCGGGTACAACGCTGACAAATCGTTTGTTTATCATGCGACGCCACGGTGCAACCGACCCGCATGGGCAAATCCCTTTCCTTCATCTGAAAGAAGTTCAACACTGCTTGCAAAATACCGAAAACCGGCTTCCAATGCTGGGACGACAACAACTGAGGAGGCAGAAGTAAATTGGGAACCAAGGGTTTTGTAATGTTAATTTAGACATTGAATTTAAATAATTGTTTCCTGTTTAACGTTATTGCTTAGTGAACTCTCCTGTACACTGTTTCCTCCATATTGAAGGTGATGGCCTAAACGCATTCGAGTCTTACACTTGTTCAAGAATATGCATAATGGGAGAAGTGTGCAAAGAGTTCTTTAGTGCATAACGGCGATCACATGATTTTTCTATGCTTTACTCTAATTGGTTTAGTCAATGATTATAACACTCAACCGATAGTGTTAGATGTGGTCTAAAATGAGTAAAAAGACAAAGCATATCGTTTCAACGTATTTATTTTTATGGAATGACACGTTTTTGTTGTTTTAGTATCTCAACGTATTTACACAAGACGCTGTTCAAACTGCTGCTGCTTCATAGTTATTTTTGCAACGAAATTCCACAGCTTAGTACATATGTGCTACACTTGGTCCATTTAAAATCATTCCCAGTGATAAAATATTCTGGATGTCCGCGAGCTTATTATTTATATTCACACGGTAGTGAGTTAGTCGTCTCACGAAACTAAATAACCAATTTAATGCTTCTTGAAGTTGGGCAATGTTTTGACATATCGTCATACGTGATTTGTTTCACAAACAGAAAAACGTGCATCAATTCCTGTGTAAAGCTGGTATGATTCCCAACCGTTTATACTTCAGCGTCGAGACACCAAAAACAACAGCAGCCGCCGTATTGGATTTTTTCTATATTTTGCATTTAAAATATTTTTGGTTTGGCCAATTTATCCAATTGTTGGCTTGTGATTAAATGGCCCGGTAAAACTTTAATGTAGTTGTTTGGCAGACGGCTGTTATGCCTTACTGCAAAACTCGACTTTGGCGGAATATAATGTGCAGCGACATTTTTGGTGCGATTTGGGGCGAAAGCGACTTTTGACAGTTTGTTTTATGCAAATTCCACAATGTCATTACGCAGACCAGGTAACTTGAGTGGTTAGTGTCATGGAAATTAAAGCTTATTTGGCTTCAGCAATCTGGATACTGAAGCATTTTGTATTCAGTATCCGGGACACTGAAGCCAAAAAGCTTCAGTATCACTGGGATACTAAAGATAAAAAAAGCTACATGGTGCGGGGTACGGGTCAAAAAGCTTCCGCATCCCAAACCTTGAAGGGTTTTGGCTTCAGTACCCCGCACCATGTAGCTTTTTTTATCTTTAGTATCCCATCAGTATCCGGGACACTGAAGCCAAAAAGCTTCAGTATCACTGGGATACTAAAGATAAAAAAAGCTACATGGTGCGGGGTACGGGTCAAAAAGCTTCCGCATTCCAAACCTTGAAGGGTTTTGGCTTCAGTACCCAGTACATTGCAGCTTTTTGTCTTCAGCGTCTCGGATACTGAAGCCAAAAAGCTTCAGTGTCCCGGAAACTGAAGCTTTGTAAATTAGAGATAGGCAGGTCTGCTATGAAGCGGACGTGAAGGAAACCAAGCAGCTTAACTAATTTTGAAATAGTTTGTTTTAACAATGTCATGAAAAGTTGATAAGGTTTATTGTGTTTGTCTGCTTATGACCTAAAATAAAATAATACCGTCTTTAGATTTTCGTATAAGCGTCATATTTTTAAGGTCGTTCGCTGATTCCTGCTTTGGTTGCTGCATAGATATTTTGCGTTATATATAGAAATTGGATTTTAGCGGCTTTAATATTTATAAAAATGGTTTGTAATAATTGTACTTTGTATCATTATTTTGACTAATTGCTTGTTGTAGATTGAATATATTTATTATCCATAGCAATTTAGGCGCAGTTGTGCAATGATCAGTTTCGTTAAAAAAATTTTAGAAAGGAGAAACTTGAAACCTAGTGACACCCTAGATAAAATGCGCAACCGAATATTATGATTACGCAGCGACCACCCTAATATTTGACAGCAGTTTTCGGTCCATACAGATACTTTGGAGTGGTTACTCTCGTTGGAACCGCACATTCCGTACGGCTCATTGTTAGCAGAATTGCGTAATGTATTGCTTAATGAAGCATTGACTTTTATTGTAGATGTGAACTGAATAGTTCGATGCGTAGCTATTTGGTCTATGAGGTCTAAACCCGTATGATACGATCCAAATAACGTTTTGACACTGTTAAAATTACATGGTGCTTCTTGCTCGCTAGATTTTTCATTGGTCGGAACTAAAGTTTTAAGGATCGACTGCCCTTTCGAGCTTACGCGAAACTTTAATTTGTTATCGGGACTCGTCCGTTTTAAAATGGTGTCAAGTTTCCGCTTGCTTTGTTTTTGAAATTTTCTAAATAACCTTTGATGCAACTCTTGGTTGCCGAGACCGCTCCCTCTGAATTGAAAATTCTAGCCATGTGCATGGAAGATTTATAAAACTGTTTCATATGAACCAAACTTGAAATAAATGAGTGAATCATTTTAAAAAGGAGCCGGTGTAGTCCGGTAACCGGAGTCTCGGGACAGGGCTAGTTTGAAGTATGAATGCACCTGAGACTCGGTGTCAAACTTAACGTTTCTCAAACCCTAGAACCAACTTAAGTCAAACTGTGTAGCGAAATGATACAACAATAAACTGTCTTTACGAAGATGTACGTGTATGCGCAGTTTCGAAATCTGCTCGAAAGGTGAGAGCGTCGTATGCCGCGAATTACTTTATTGTAGTTGAATGGGGATGGAAAACATTCGGTCTCAGATGAAATAGAAAATCATGATTATAAAATTTAGTTACTTTGACAAATCTTGGCAAATAAAAAGAAAATTACCTCAAAAATTTGGGCAGAATAGAACGACATAACATAAAACTCGCAACTGGACGCGGGTAAATGGTTAATAGATTTTTTTGTACGCTGTCCATGATGATGGGCTTCAATGAATTATTCATCGAACAACCCTATCTGCGACTATTATTTCCTAATTTGAAGCTAGGAAATTTGATTTTTGACAAATTGGTTATCGCTTTGTTACTTCACTTGGTACATAAATTGTTTTAAAGTAAATGTTTAATTCTGTGTCAATTTGCTTCACTCATTCGGTAGACAGATTGAGCGCTGTGTACTATTGTGTTTTTGCTGCACCAAAACAACCTAGAGTGTATATAGTATGATTTGAATCGCTAGGCGAACGCTGCTCCTGATCCTGTTGTGATTGCTTGCGGAGAAGATACGCAAGGTTTTTTTGATTCATGATGCACAATATACGTTGCTGTCTGAATGTAACGTATATACCTGGGTCCAATGGCGTTATTTTTGCTGTTCTGTGCAGTGTAAGTATGTGAGAGACATGCTTGTCCGCGTGTACTTAGTGCGTTGCACTATGTACTATGCTTAGCGGCAACATATGGTCGACACATAGTCCATAAAATTTGGAGAGTTAACACGGTATCCAGTGAAATGATATGGACGCTCATGGGACCACCTTGGTGAATAATGGGGCATGTACATGTGTAAAGAGTAGTTGGAGTGGTGTGTTACGTAGCGCAATCATAGAGCGCTTGCCTCGGAGTAACAAGGTAGCTAGTTCGATCCCGCTCGGTAGGACCACTTTTTCAGCTGCTTAATAAAAGTCAAACGTCCTAGTTCATCCTACCTATACCGACGACATGCAGCAATTTAAAAAATATTTATAAGTACTAAGTGATAGTGTAAGTCTGTTAGTAAACAGCCTGCTGTATACATTGTAAAAAAATTACAAAATAGTTGTAAGGTCTTAGTTTTCTTTTATTTTCACGCGTGAACGGTGTTGTATAGCAAAGTGTATTTCTTTGTTGTTGCTAGGAAATATCAGGCAAGGTGTTTCTCTTCTGGCCAAAAATATCTGTGGTGTTCCATTCAGTATTATATACAAACGAACGATAGTATATGTACAGAAGATTATTGCAGAATTTTATTAATTCATGTTAGCTTTAGTGCTACGTTCATGGTGTGGGCTTTACGAAGTTAGTGTTTGTTCCTCTGTCATGGTAAGCGATACATTGCAGTGTATCGTTTTGATTCGTACTTACTTTAGTTAAACGGGCTTGATTGACTTTAGGTACGTGGTGCAAAAGGTTTACCGAAGACTGAGTAAGATTAAGTAGTGCGTTATGTATAATTATACCAGATAATCGTAGGTATTTTGCAGGAACCGGAACAGAAACAGGAATTTGAAATAATTTTCATAGCCGAATTCCTGTTGGAGTTTTTCGAACTTTAAAAAATGGCTTAAACGGATTTTCAGATATTTCATCATCAAGTTTTGCGAAAACACATCAGAGAGCGTTTATTAACATAATTGCAAAAACACTTATTTTGAAACAACAATCTTTTAGTGACAAAGTTTTTAATATTTTAAATGATTATGAATAATTTGCCACAAAACCGTAAAAATTTCCGGGAGTTGAATGTGGAAGTGATATGAAATAGCATAGTAGAAACCTTACCTCACTTCTGAATAACAGAGTTTTTGTAGCTCTTATACTGACAAATGACAAATCTATACCCTGTAAACATGGTGAATTATATACATATGTTCTAGGAATTGCAACAGTGTTAATATCTATCTATATACATTCCGTAAAACAAACATATCGTATTGAAATGCCAGGTCAATTTAAATTTTTGTTAGATTTTCGTTTTTTGTTTTATTCGACGCAATTTTAACTAACATGATTCGTAACGCATCTGTATTGGTCCAATCGTTGACTGGGTCGCTGTTTACATGGGGGTTAACTGCTTTGGGCGCTGCTGGTGTTTTTGTGTTCCGATATGACAATCGTCGGTTATTGAGTAAGTGAATTTAGTTCATACACTATCTTAAACATTACCGTTATTGCAATTCAACTGCAGTGAAGGTTTAGTTTGTAGTAATGTGTTGTATGACACGTGTAAGGTTAAGGTTAACGTAAGAATGAGTATTGCTTTTTCCAGATGCCAGTCTCGGATTCTCAGCGGGTGTGATGACAGCGGCATCGTTCTGGTCGCTCCTCGCGCCAGCACTCGAATTTTCAACGAGAGACTTGAACAGCGAAGCAGCAGCGTCAGTCCCTGTTTCGATCGGAGTTATCGCTGGCGCTGGTTTCGTGTATGTTGCCGATTTAGTACTGACACACTACGGATTTGACTCGGGTGCTGAAGCGATTATGAAGTTAAACGCAGATCAGCAAACAACGACAAAAACAACAGCAACAACATATTGTAAGAATATGGTGAAAAGTAGGGTGAAGCAACGGTATAGCAACGCGGATAACGAAGGAAGGTACTCAAATGCAACAAACGATCAAAGAGTTGCAAGTGTATCGTTGCTAAACGAAAGCACGACAAATAATACAACTGGTGCTTATGGCGTGCGTAGTAGACGTCAGGCAGAATTAAACCCAACAAGCCAGAATTTGACAAGCGTGAATTGCTCAATAAGCCAAATTTCGAGTGATTGCTATGACTGTGATAATGTTTTCGCTGTGAATAACGGGACAGTTAAACAAGGGCCTAGTTGGAAACGTATTCTGTTGCTTATTATTGCAATTGTGGTTCATAATATCCCAGAAGGCTTGGTTGTGGGAGTTGGGTTCGCTGCTGCAGCCGCGTCAAATGTTAGTTCAGCACAGGATATGAGCATAACAACTCGTAGTAGTGATGTGTCCGGTGAGTTTTTAGACAAAACGTTCAAGACGAGCACTCAAGCTGCAGCGACTTTTGAAAGTGCCAGACATTTAACGATCGGGATTGGAATTCAAAACTTTCCCGAAGGTCTCGCGGTAAGTTTGCCATTAAACGGTGCTGGATACTCGAAATTTACGGCATTTCTGTGGGGCCAATTATCGGGTATGGTCGAGCCGATTGCCGCAGTTTTAGGTGCGATGGCGCTGAGCATTGCGACTCCTTTATTACCGTATGCGCTCAGTTTTGCCGCTGGTGCTATGCTTTTTGTCGTTGTGGACGATATTATTCCTGAGCTTCATATTTTTGATGGCTCACATAATACTCAACAAGATATTCAAGCTAAAATATATGTTAACGGTAGTTCGGATCCGCGAACGGAAAAGAAAATTGGTTCATGGATGTTTATATGTGGGTTTTTAGTGATGATGACTCTTGATGTAAGCCTGGGATAAAGGTGCTGGCAGTGGCGACTTCAGGTTACTTCGGTTGTGGATACTTTTTGTGTTCCGAATTTTTTCAGTTTAAAGCGCATTCTTAGCAGATTTTTCGATATTTGAAAATTGGTTATTGTTCATCTATTTCGCTGGATAACACATTATGAATTTTATTTGGGGTATTTATACATGTCGCAAAATTTTCATCACGGCAGGGTGACAAGGATACATTGACCCATCTCTTTACATTCACCCCTAATTTAACCGAACGGCAGGGTATTTGCCATAGCAAATATATACTACTCCTTGGAAACGTTATACTTGTATGTACTTATGCATGTAATATGTATATTTTAACAATTGCTAGCTAAAAGTTGTGTTTCAGCAGATTTTATTTGGTGGTTGTACAATACTTATATGGTTGGTTGGAATGCAGAGATTATGTATATATTTAGATATATTGGCGTGAACAAAAGATTTCGGTCGAAATTTTCGCTTACTGATGTGAAAATATCCATGGTGGATTTATGAGTTTGTGGGGAAACTAAAAGGAAAGCAAACACTTCAGTGTTTGAAATTGGTATAAACCTCAATTGTATACAGCTATATAGCTAAGAAAACACATCGTGACCTTGCGATGGGCATTTTTTCACTCGTTAAATAGTTTCTGCAATCCAGAAATTGACAGCTGTTTTGCGTTTTAATTTTATATTCGTTTTATTGGGAAGACCTGGTTCAAGTGGGTGTGAGTTAATGCGCTTACATGTTTTATACTTTGTTCAATTTACTTTACTCATATGTAGGTGGAAGATTAAAATTATGGATTTAGCAAGCTGTAGCACTGTAATTCTGAGCCTACGTCATTTGTGTTAAACGTTTCTGAACTAATTTTAAGCTTACAACTCTTCCTATAACATGGCAAATATTTAACGTCTATATTTTGGACAAAATTCAAAATTGAAGGTCTGTAATTTAAGATACATGTTACATATCCGAGACACTTAAACGTCTTAAATTTCATACGAATTTTGTACATTTTACCCACATTGCTTAGGATTACGAAAATGCTTTCCTATGCCTAAACATGAGTCTTTGATTAACCATTTGCTTATGCGTAAGCCTTAACTTTGCATGAAGGGGATAGTGTACAAGAGATATTTCAGACATTATTGCTTATTAAATACAAGACAATTTGTTTTATTTATACGTAATTTTTTCGATAGCTTCACCGCTATGCGGGGTAATCAAACGTAAAATGCAGCTCAGTCTGAGTTTCCTAACTGGGCGATTCCACGGCATAATTCTTTCTCTGCTACAGGTGCACGCTTTGTAATTGGTTACTATGCCATACTCAAATACGATTGGCTAATGCAAATACTTTGTTCTGATTGGCTAATTAATAGCTACCTGTTGGCTACCAGTTTGTTTTGTTAGTTAAGTGGAATCAAGGTGGATTACGACTATCAAGTAACCAATCAGCCCAATTCAGAGTTGGGCTGAATTACGGCTTGGGCTACGACATATATACCTAATAATATATACTTTACAAACAATCAGTATTAAATTACCTTTATTGAACTATCAATATCAAGTAAGGTTGTTTGTCATGCTGTCTCCATCGAGTTATAACTTTATGAATTATTACGCCATGAGCTGAACCTAGATTGTCAGCCCGACCTAAGGTCCAAGTGCACCAAGCTGCTGACTTGCTTTGTTAAATTATTTTAGTTCTGCACTATATCGTTTTGTATATTTATTTAAATAAAGGATTTCTTTTTCTACTTGGGCAGTATTTTTTCGCCTTTGATGGCACTATGCCAAACATATATACCTATACATTAACGGTAGTTATGGGCATCACATTTTGTGATCTCATATGGAGTACTGCGGAACCAAAAATGTATTTTCAACAGTTCGGAAATCTATGCTAAACTCACTGCCGTCCAGGGTGTGACCGGATATCCGTTTTCAGTAAAAATCGATGTCCGTTTTCAGAGATAACGAAAATTCTACTATTACGTTCAAAATTAGTTATAAATCACGTATATAGGTATCTCACAACTTTTCGATACACATAAGCTACAATTGTTTAAAATGAAATAAAAATTACGATATTCATCCAAAATTTTGAAAATTTCGATGTTTCCGACATTTTTTCTTTAACCCCTTCTCACATTGAGTTGCCTATAGGCAACTTAGCGCAGCGTATATACGTTAAATAATATATATCGCACCGTGTTTAACAATTGCAACACGTATACATAGTACTAAATCACCACAAGACGTGAGAGCCCCCTCGGGCTCGAGCGTCAAGCTCCTATAGCTGAGTGGTGATGGTATACGCCTCCCACTCCAGTCACCGGAGTTCGAATCCTAGCATAAAAGTAGGTCTCAGGGGAAATAGAAAATATTCATGTGAGAAAGGGTTAATGTTTTGAAAAACCTTTTTAGGAAATATTTATAAAGCATTGGCAAAATTGCTGCTGGTTTTTTAGGTGTATTTTTAAGAAATCTCGACTGTTGTTCTCAAAATTGTACTAAAAGTTATAGACAAACGCACCGAAACTTATAGCCAGTAGCCAAACACCACCGAAGACAAAATTTTTGTAGAACTATAAGAAATTTCACTCCCGAAATTCCCGGAACCTCCGGCAAAATTTCTACCGGAGTCAAAGGTCTATCTTCTGCCTCTAAAGATTTTAAATAACCAGTACTGTTCTGACCCGAATAAGAGGGGACTGATATTTATTTGGTCTCTCCAGAGGTACCCACTGTTATGCGGTTACGGACTGTTATTTATTTTTAACCCGCCCTCCATCGCCGTTCGTCACTGATATATACGGTATTGCAACTATCCGTTTGGTCTTGTATCAAAAGATTGAACGATGCAAGGTTACTTTCATCACTTAACCCTTTCTCACATGAATATTTTCTATTTCCCCTGAGACCTACTTTTATGCTAGGATTCGAACTCCGGTGAATGGAGTGGGAGGCGTATACCATCACCGCTCAGCTATAGGAGCTTGACGCTCGAGCCCGAGGCGGCTCTCACGTCTTGTGGTGATTTAGTACTATGTATACGTGTTGCAATTGTTAAACACGGTGTGATGTACATTATTTAACGTATATATACTGCGATTAGTTGCCTATAGGCAACTCAATGCGAGAAGGGGTTATAAATAGTAAACTGAAAATTTTTCGCTTAACCCTTTCTCACATGAATATTTTCTATTTCCCCTGAGACCTACTTTTATGCTAGGATTCGAACTCCGGTGAATGGAGTGGGAGGCGTATACCATCACCGCTCAGCTATAGGAGCTTGACGCTCGAGCCCGAGGCGGCTCTCACGTCTTGTGGTGATTTAGTACTATGTATACGTGTTGCAATTGTTAAACACGGTGTGATGTACATTATTTAACGTATATATACTGCGATTAGTTGCCTATAGGCAACTCAATGCGAGAAGGGGTTATAAATAGTAAACTGAAAATTTTTCGCTTAACCCTTTCTCACATGAATATTTTCTATTTCCCCCCACTTTTATGCTAGGATTCGAACTCCGGTGAATGGAGTGGGAGGCGTATACCATCACCACTCAGCTATAGGTTTAAGTTTAAGTCCGAAGCGCTCGTTTGCCGAACACCCCGGGTTTTATTAAAAGGATAAACCACATTTACATCAACGAAAGCAATTATATAAACCAAAGAAGGCAACAACATATTATCATAACATAACAAAGGTCCTTGAAAATTACCCATTATTCTACTCTGCTTGCAAGGATATTATTCAGAGCAAATATGTTAAAAAGCACACAAGAAACCTAGTTTCAAAACAAACTACAAATCAGGTACGCTGAGAAAAAGACATTCGAAAACCCAGCATGCTATCATTCTGTCGGGTTATTGTTCCAAAAACCTTAAAACACATTCTTCTTTTAGATACAGCTTAACAACAGACATTTTCATTGTTAAACTCGAGTTTACATCGAGCACTCCATATTGCCAATTGTGCATGTTGGACGAGAAATTAAAAGCTATTCTCTTTAATGGGTCGTGAATATTTCGTCCCAAAATTAAATCCGAAATGGTAGGTTCAACTCCTAGCTCGTCTCGC
>JASANG010001025.1:0-104104 GCA_030248215.1 Enoplolaimus lenunculus
GCTTCGGCCAGGAACCTATGAATAAGTTGCGACGGGACGACCGCAAATCTGTCTTCCTCTCCGGTTCAGGTAGAATATCCAAAATCGGATCCTGCACAAGTTTAAAAGTTTTCAAAAAGACGTCCAAAAAGAACTGCTTACAAGACTGCACAAATAATTTTTCAAAACAAGTTATTTCCTTAATTGCCAGTTCCGATTCCGGCAAATTTTTAGTCAGCTCCTCCTCCAGGGCCAATGTAAAGAACATTGGCGAAACAGTATCATAAGCATATTCCTAAGCCTAAGCCTACGGCTAAGCGTAACAAAGTTTATTCCTAATCCTAAGCCTAAGCCTAAGCCAAGCAAAAAACTAGTCTAGAGCTTAAACTTACTCTATTCTAGTCCCACAGAAAAACATTCCACCCTGATCTCTACATGGGCCCCTGGTAGGCAGGAAAAAGTGTCAAGATTTAGCGTAAAGGTGTCCACAGAAATTTTAAACTGAAAGTCACTAGAAAACCACAGAACCCGATTAATAGGAGGCTCTGGTCAAATTTGATATTACCCGATCCACCATGTAAGCATGTGAGACATGCTTGTCCTGGTGCATATGCAATAAATGCAATGCACATTGTGTGTGGCAGTCGACACATATAGTCGACGAAAAATGCAGTTGGACAGGCGGGCTACGTGGCGCAGAGGTAGAGTGCTCGCTTAAGAATCCATAGGCTGAGATTTCGATCCCCGCCCTAGCTCGCTTTTCCAGCTGCTTAGTAAAAGGTCTGATGTCCCTCAGTTCCTACCTAGACTGACACATCAGTGCGTCTTCCGCGCAATCGGTCGTGTATTTAGTTGTGTAATTCCATGACAGCTATGAACGATACAAGTAACATTCAGGAACTGTTTACATTGGCTGAAAATGACGCTTCTTATCATATGTATATTGGTACATTGATTCAAAAAATTCATCTTGATTGCACAAATATATAAACTATTAAATATATACAGCAAAATTTACGCCCCAAACTGCAAACGAGAACACTTAATTTTATTTTAGCAGCGTTTTCTGTTTAAACGTTTCACCGGTTTGGTGGTATTGAAAGAACCCTTTTATTATTGTTTAACGTACCTCAACAGTGGAATAAAATAACTCAAGCGGTTTCGTGTAATAAACATATATTATGTATATATAAATCGAGTGCTAACAGGACACAACAACTGCGCATCTGTGAAGCCTCACAACACCACAGAAAATTGCTGATGGAGATAAAACACAATTGCCGGCGAAAAATAAGCTAGCTAATGAAGGCTGCTGGTCGGCTTCTATACAGTATGGGAAAACAAAAAATGATAATTATGTCCACTCAAATGAAGTTTTATTTAAGCATTTGTTGAAATGTTCAATGCTATGTTAAAAACAGAAATTCGTTTAAACTGAAGAAAAACTAATTGGTTTTATAAGAAGTGTGTGGATGCTTGACAAATCAATAATTGAAGTACCTAACTGTTGCGGACGTGAAGAGACTAGTATCTAGGGGTATTCTTATCCTTGTGAAAAACTATATGGTATACTTTCTAGTGGCATACGTGACGATATATTAAATAGGTGATACACAATGGCGGATCCATGGGGGGGCCACCCCGGCCGTGGCCCCCCCAACAGCATCTCGAAAAAAATTATATAACAATTTTATGGCAATATTTCGTGGTTTGTGTGTGGGTGAAAAAATTAGTTTATTACCTGTGAAATTTTGCCCCTCCCCCCCATTTTGAAATCCTGGATCCGCCACTGGTGATACTGTTGAAATCGCGGGCTTCGCGGCGCAGTGAAAAGGCGTCCGTTGAAGATCTGGATGTCATACTTTCGAATGTGCTCTACGTTCACTCTCCCGCTGTTTTGTAAAGTTTTGGCGTTGCCTGTCAATCCTGCATTGAGGTGACAGAACTTGTTTTATAGAAGAAATAGAAACTTGTTAAACTTGTGAAGGTTTGTTTTACGCCAATGAGTTGTTCACATTTAGATCGAATTGGGCAGAACAGAGTGTGGATCGAATTTTGTTACAAACACAAAATCTTTATCGTATGAGTCTACAAATATTTTTCATTTGATTCCAACCACATCATAACTGAACGAACACTTATTGTCTTTAATTTAAATAGTATATCATAAGGACACGGTAGTGTCTCTTTTTTATTTTATTATTATTATTTTATTATTATTATTATTATTATTATTATTATTATTATTATTATTATATGTTTTACCCAAAATTTTTGATTCTAAAAATCGTTCATATTTTCATACAGCTAGTTTAGACATGTATAATTTATCGCATGTAGCAACATCATACTATAAGCTTACTACATACAACGACAGGTTCCATTCAAATTCTGTAGTAGCAAACTAGGCGAAAATTTGCTCTAATTTTTGTGCAAATTTTCTTCGTATTTTGACTCAGATAAACGGCGTCGAAGTAAACTATAAAACTACGCAGCCCCGGTACATAGAGCCAACAATTATTTTTTCAGCATTGCCTAGTGTGTTGGCTTAGCGTATTGTTATGCAACAGTTGATGCTACATTATCTGGTTTTTCGTCATATTGTGCGTTGACTTTTCTTAAAATCTGTAACGAAAATTGTTTTAAAAACAGGAATATACATAGCTAGGTAGAGCAAACTATCATGAATGCGGATGGATTAAAATAATAATTGGTGGGGTTGGTGCATCGGTTATGAGTGACTTAATAATCTTGGTAAGTTAGTGGTTATGAGTGACTTAATAATCTTGGTAAGTTAGTATCAATTCAATTTTGTTTGTTGTTATACCCGTATCAGAACAAAGTTATTTTTGTAAAGTTGTGAAACAAGTTGTTAAAGTGCCCCTAACGGGCCATAGAAAAAGATATGTTTTGAAAATATATTTGATGTGTAACGTGTAAAGTTTAGAAACAAGGGACTCGAACAAATTTTGAAAGTTAAATTCATGTACTGCCTTTTTTTCACAAAAATCGGGCTTATTTTCCAGGACAGCATATTTCAGATTTAGTTTTATCGAAATCTTAACCTTTGTTTTTGAGTGGCCCATTGTTCATAGCACAGTATAATGCGACGTCAGCCTTCGTCTCCGGCATAAAATCGACCTCACAACTAAGGCAAATTTTGGTTCAACTCTGACTACGGTATTTTAACCTACGGTTGCTTCCTGGTTCATGCTGTAAACGAATGCTAAATTACGCAAAATTATAAACTAATATATAAAGTTTCAGAAAATATTGCACTTTGCCAGTACAATTTAGGTACGCAGACTTCTCAAGGGTTCTTCAAAATTTTATCATGAAATAAAGCGATTACATTGTCAAATTTCTTTTTAACCGAAGGAAAACATCAAATATAATACTGTTTGATTTATGGCCGCCCAAAGCTGTGAATATGTTTCTGTGTGACACATCACAGCTTGCTTGTGACCGCCAAAACTTTTTTGGCAATCTGAAATATGCTGTCCTGGAAAATAAGCCCGATTTTTGTGAAAAAAAGGCAGTACATGAATTTAACTTTCAAAATTTGTTCGAGTCCCTTGTTTCTAAACTTTACACGTTACACATCAAATATATTTTCAAAACATATCTTTTTCTATGGCCCGGTTAGGGGCACTTTAACAACTTGTTTAAATGGTATATGCGTTAAAATGAAGCTTGGTTTATTCAGTGGTAAAACAGTAAAATATTTGCAGTATATAATTGTTGCTTGAAATTACAAACAGAGTATGGTTGTGGTAACTAAAATAGGACCTTGACGCTCGAGTCCGAGGGGACTCTCACTGTGTTGCAATTGTTAAACACGGAACGATATATATTTAACGTATATACACTGCGCTGAGTTGCCTATAGGCAAGTCAATGTGAGAAGGGATTAAACAGCCCAAGCGTGCAATTAGCGGTGGTTAGGAAGACTGGCGTTACTGATAATTGATAATGATCTGAAAACAAACTGACAGTAAAATCTGACTGGAAATGGAACACGAAAATCTGGTTCTGCATAAATAAGCACAGTTTATATGAATGTCACACAGGTGGACACATGTTTTAATTAATGCCAAAAATGGGCGTGTAAATAGACGTTGTACTAAAAGCCCAATAAAATGAATATTTGAATTTTGTAGTTAACACGAAGCATATGGCGGTCTGCCTCCTGCTCAGGCAGAAAATCGAACTACGGCTCCAGCTGCGGCACCATTTCTGCCAGAGTTTCTGGCGATTTTGGTGGTATAATTTTGTGTAATTTTACAAAATTTAATTTTTGTGAACAAATTGCCACAATTTTGTAAAAAAAGTGTACGGCCAATCAATTTAACAACATTATACAGATATATGCTAAAATTAGCGAATTAAACATAATTTTAGCTACCTAATTTCGCGTTTACTTCGGGCAAATTTTGTTGACTTCGGTTCCGGCTCCAGTATTTTCCCACTCCAGCTGCACCCTGATAGTTAGGTTTTCGTGTTTTAAAGCGAATACTATTTTATACGCGAAGAGCCACAAATATCGTTTTAGTGATGCGATGTTTCAAAGAACTCATAAACTGCATCAGAACATTTCCACGGAGAGGGTTAACCGGGTGGATTGAGCCACCGTATCTTTTCCGTACGGGTTCCATCAAGCCCATATATATTTTTCAAAATTTCATGAACTATTCACTAGTTTTGTTTTCAAATTTTGAACAGTATTCTCAATTGCGTGTATATCAGCGAACGTCGATTTTTAGGTTTTGAAAAGCTTCACTGCGTCTGATGCAAAAAGAAGAACTTTGTATTACAGTAATGTTTCGACTATAATTATTAAAAGCGTGCTAAATTTACAACCTTTACGTCTCAAAAAATCTTATATCACTCGCTGACAACAGACTCTGTACGCAGTACTGATTTTAAGTGTCATCCCTGCCTTCCTCTCCACCACGAAGAGTGTCTTTTTCATTATTCCGCCGTTTGCAATTGGTCCCGATCCCGGACTGCGCCTGCTGATATGCCTTGGCTTGATCCACCATCGATCACGTAGTTCGACCCGGTGACGAATCGTGAATCGTCACTTGACAAATAGGCAATCAGTTTCGCGATGTCTATAGGCTGACCACCGTAGCCGATAGGAATCGTTCCTTCGAACACTTTGATCAGCTAAAAAATGGTCGTGTCCAGAAGAAGTTGCGAACACAAAATATACCGTGAAAATAAGGCTGAAGATAGGTCTGAATGACAACTAAACCAAACTGAGAATCACAAGTTGATTTAAAACCTAAACATGAATATAGGACATAGCTTAAACTAAGGAACTTTGCTTTATTTGAATCGCGAATCTGAGCGTAATTCGTGCCGGGTTCACGTTATAACCGGGGCAGGCGGGTCACGGTTTGTCACATGTTGATTCGACGTCAACGTTAAAATTCGGGCTCTTATATCGGATCAACAGACAAATCTCGAATGTCACATGACATTAGCTTACAAACCACCGCTCTCAAATGATCAATGTGTACAAGGGACGGTATACCACGTGATACTGTGGGACATTTATGCGAATATCATATGATATTTCAAAATCTAAAAGAATATCATGATATTCAGCGGGACCAAATGTGCTTTAAATACCAAATACACGCCTACAAATCGTTTCCAAAAAATCGCTTCAAATTTCAAATTCCAGTATATGATATTCCACAGGACCATTTGCGTATGGTACCTCAAGTATGCAGACATTTGAAAATATATCATATGATATTCGCAGACAATACCTCGAATATCATGATATTGGAGACCAAAAGATGACCCACACAATTAATTGCAGACAAATACGAAGTTTTGAATACGATACAGGGTCTATAAGCAGACAAAATGTTCCCAAATAGGGACCAAACGTGTCCCATGATGCCCCGATTATAACGTGAACCCCGCATAAATTTGTGCCGTAACCGGGAATATAAGCCTCATTCTGTATCATACGTTTTTAACATAAGCTAGATTTCTAAAATTAACGAATGTGTTGCTTGGCATAATTCAGAACTAAAGGCTACGTTTAAGCGAAGGCCTAAAAGAATACAACTTTGTTTGAGGCCTGGTCTGTATATGAGTGCGTAAAAATGCAATGGGTGCAGTAGAATCTATGAGCTCGCAAAAATTGCATTGAAAGCATGTACGTATACCACGGGTTGAACAAAGATTATTTGTCGTACATATTCCAGGAGTATATAATGAAAAGTAAATTAATGTTATAACGTATTTAATATTATTTAACCAATCAAAGTTAACAAGAGTTTTTGAGCCAACACTTATTTGAGATAAGGTAGCTTAAAAGTTTCCTAAAGAAATTCGATACGGAAGGTGCCTGCGTAGACGTACGCAATGCTCATTCTTTAACAATTAATATGGCGTATGGTTAATCTTGAATTGTAGTTTCATTAAACTTGAAAATCAGTTTAAGTAAAACTTAAATTGCTGGACAGACTAACTAAACTAGAATTTTAAGTTTTACTTGAACTAACATGTTTTTAAGTTTAACATGAGTTTAAGTAAGCTTATTTTTAGATTAAGTAAAAAGTTCAGCCGTGTATCTAAGAGTTCAATAAGTTTAGCTTAAATTGAAAATATGTAAGATTTTAAATGAGTTTAAGCATAAACCTATCTGTTAGCTTAGTTAATCTAAAAAGTTAGTTTAATACCGGTGGATTAACTTAAGCTTAAATCAAGTTAGTTTAAGGTTCTAGAGAGTACTAGTAGTCTTATCTATGAACGTCTTTGCATTAATAGTTTGAGACACGAGTACCTATTTTTCATTCTTCCATGTTTTTTATTTATGCTTTTTATTTCTTAAGGAAAAAAGAAACCTTCATTTTTTCCGGTCGTCTAATTTTTTTCCGAAAAAACCAACCGCGGTACAGCGTCAAACACAATTCAGTACTCGTAAAACAGCCTTAAATCTTTTGAGCCCAATTTTGAGCTTAAGCCGAAGCATAAAGTCAGTAGCTGAACATTAGTAGAACATGGATTAATTTTCTGATAATCTCACCTCTTTTAACGCTTCATCCCGGGCGATTCCAGTATAAACAAGTCCAGGGCTAAAACACTATTCAGTAAAATGTCAAAAAAATTTAATATGTAAGACGTGTGTCCTATTCACCAAGGTATACACAGGGTGAAGTATGACGCGAATCAGTGCATGCAGTCTCTTAACAAAATGTGCAGTTTCATGGGCTGAAAACTCAAATTATAAATAACATGATTGAATTTGCTTGGATGACTAAATTTGATTAATTCAGTTTGACGGCTCAAGCTTACACACCTTGGCGTAACTAAAACTGTAGACTCACGGTGCCACCTTAAATTAAATATTTATTTAAACCGGCAACTTAAGTAATTATATAAGTACAAAGGTTGCGCTATACTTGCCTTGCGGCACCGTCTGGCGCTACTTTCACGCAATCTATATATGTTTTACTAAATGTTGCTATTGCCAATTCACAATTCCGGCTGCACCCATAGATAACCAGCAACATTCTGTACTGTTACCTGATAGCATTGACACGTATTCCTTTTTCTGCCATTTCTATTGCCAAGCTACGAGTGAACTGAATCACACCAGCCTTTGCGACTCCATAATGAAACGCCATCGGAGCCTGCAACGATAGTTCGTTTATATAAATACCTGGTCCATAGTTAGAAAAGTGCAAGGCAGGACGACTTAGCTTAACTTACACAATATAAACACATTTTCAAAAATTAAAAAATAAAATAGAGTCCTGATAGTTTCTAAAAACTATAAACCTCTCTTGAAAGATCTCGGTTATTCTTATTCTAAGTTTGTAAACGATTCCCTGTATTCAGTGTTTTAAAATGCTGTTTAACACTTGGGCCATAGACGCCAATGACGTGAAAAATATATCTGTTGATAACCAAATGTTAGGTAGCACGAGCCTATTAATTAACTATACACACAAATGTAATTCGTTTGGCCCGTTTGAAACCAAAATATTGATGAAATGCTTACCGCAATCATCCCACCAATGCTTGAAACATTAACAATGCTTCCTAAATTTTCAAATAAACATATACACTTCGTATTACAACTAGCAGTGGTTCCAAGATTTCTGAGATAGTGCTGAAATTTACAGCGACTGAACAAAACTAAAAACTGTGTTCGCATTTGCGAGTTTGTTCTGAAAAAGCTTGCACGTGCAACTTGAATGTGCCAATTCGGTGACAAAAAGCTTTGAAATTCTTGCAGCTGCAAATTATTTATTGGATTTCATGCTATTAATTTTAATTCGCACGTTTGAACGCAGATGCAAGTAACTTAAATTTATTGCACCTGCGTTTTGAATGGCCAATCGAAAAATGCGCTGCTAACCGCTGCTTAAATTTAGCTCGGATTTTTTAACCTATTCAAGAAGCTTGAATTGATTTAAACATCAAACTTGTTCGGCATTTGAAGTCTGCGCCGATAGTGACGAGATTAGTTTTACTTTTTTTACGAACTGAATAGAAACTGTAGAGTATGGGTTTCGCTCTACTTTTTTTACGTGCGGCGCCGTCCAACGCCGTCCGTCCCAACGTCGTCCGTCCCTGCATGGACGTCGCTGGACGTCAAGTATAGCGCATCCCTATGAAAGCGTTCTGAAGCCAAGAAATTTCGAGTAAAACCTTCTTTATGAGCGTGAATGTTTCTTGCAGATGAAACTTGCAGCTGCAAGTTGTTTTCGAAAATTCATTCATTCAGAGAACTTGCAGCTGCCATTAGTTCAAGATGAACATGCGACAAGAATTAATAGTAATACAACGCAAGTCGAATTTATGACTGGATGAGCTGGTCATTTATAGTTCATACTTAATATTTATATTACAATCGTGTGCAAAATATTCATACAAATTCACATCTATAATCAGAAGGAAAGAGATGTTTCCATGCAAATACTTGCAGCAGCAGGTGTGTTGCGCTAGTTGTAGCTGCGAGTTCTCACTGTAAAAATTTGCACGTGTGAATAGCCTTTGAACAAAAATTTGAAGAAAACGAGTACGATCAGTGAGCTGGGTCTGTGTTCTGGCTGCCTTCCAATTGTTGAAACAAATTTAACACAATCCAATATCGAATTTTCATAGCACGCCCGTAGAGTTTCACGCTCTTTAATCCGGAACCATACAATTTAGTATGTAAAACGTTCAAATGGGTTTCTTTTCAACATAATCTTTGCTCCGTTGGCCTTAAAATTTGTCCACAACACCAAAACAATTCGATGCTACGTAATATTTTGCCCCACTATGATCATATAACCTTAACTGGCAATTCCTAACTGCGGTGTATTTATATATAACTCTCCTTGAAAGAAATTTGGCGTCGTCATGTTGGACACTAGATTCAGTATTTGAACCTCAAAGCAATTAAAATATTACTTAATTTTCTGCTATATTAAAAAATACCTTTCGTTTCTGTCAAATACGGAATACATAATTGTGTTAAATAGACAACAGACCGCAAGTTGACGCTAATCATTTCATCAAAATCAGCCATTATTGAGGAACAGAAGTTTTTCGTTATTGCTGCGCCAGCATTATTAACCTGAAAACATTCGTACCAACTTTTATAGAAGTTGGTTGGCAAAATGTAGCTGCTTAGTCACATTAAATCGTGGGACGTAAAAACTGCAAAGCCTTTTCGCGACATAATTATTTATTCAAAATCCGCAATATCATGCGTACACTAGAGCATTTAGGTGGTAGGAGGTGAACATAGTGTCAGTGTCTGTCACACTGAATGAATTTGTTTTAGGGTTTTGGCTAGTGAATCGAAATTTGCGTATATATGCCCAGTACAAAGCTTCCACAATACGTGAGAGATTCTGCTCACGCCACACGTTCACATAATCGAGTACCACTTGCAAAGCTCTAACATTCCAACGATTGAGCTTAAATTTCAGCTCAAGATTTGATATTACAAGAGTTAAAAATATTTTTCTGAAAAAAGTTCAACTTAAACGCCAAACCTGTTTGGCGTCACAAATGAAGACATCAAACATTTTAACACCACTCAAACGTAATTTTAAGATGCGACGGAAAATATCCGGTGAACCTTAGCTTCCCTTTTATCTTAACAATTACGGGGAAGATCAAAGAATGCGATCACTAAAACTAACCAAAATGTGAAGTTTCCCAAATTGCTTCAGCGTTTGCTCGACCAACGACTCAAGATATTTATCGTCTGTCACTTCGCCAGACATAACCAGAATCTGTAAACACATGAACTTGGTGCTTAAAAGTGTTTAAAAGCTCTCGCCAGCGCTTGCCATAGATCTTGTGACTTTTGAAAAAAGTTCAAAATTTTTTAAAATTGCCAGGTGTTATTTATTGCGAATAATGGTATTCTCAAATGTTGCCTGGCTTCCAGGGGTCTACTGCACTGACCCGAATAAGAGGATGGGAAATAAGAGGGGGTCCCAAGTTTGAGTCCCAATCAATAGGAGTCCGTATCCTCAATAAGGGAACGTAAGCGGATAGAGTCCATAAACCTTAATTAGAGTCCAAAAATCTCACTTCTCCCAAATTGTAGTGAATAAAATGACGCCAGCGGCAAATACAGTTGAATTCGAAACTTTAAAGCATATTTAATTTTGAAAGTACATTGTTAAGTATATATAACCTTGCATTTAATATAAGAGAAATACACGTTTAATTCACCGGATATTTGCAATACCAAATAAATATCAGTAACAAAGAGCGATTAAAATAACAGTACGTAACCGAATAACAGCAACAGGGGGTGCCATCTGGAGAGGTCAAATAAATATCAGTCCCTGCTGTTATTCGAATCACTACAGTATGTAGATAGAAGTCGCGGTACTGGCACAGATACCGCTAGCATCAGCAGTAGCTAGTTGCATGCAACGTATTTGCAAAATATAAACTTCACCAGGTTTATGAAATATTATACAACCGCCAATTAGGTAACTTCGATATTGAAGGACAATCGATATTGAAGGAATATAAAAGTGCGATACGGTTTTGCAATGAATACAATTGTGATTCATAACCGCGTCTAAGGGTCGCCTACAGCAAGCCATAGGCATAGTATGCACCCAGAAATATTCAGAGAAACAAAAGCAAGGCGGTTTTACAAAGCTTTAGAATATATAACCTGCTTAAATTGTAGAGTAAAAATTTCTTAAAGAAACAGATTCACCTCGCAAAAACTTTTATATGTAGATACCCTTTCGAAATGAAATCTTGGCTGTCAACCCTGGAATAAGGAATTTGTGGAAACTAATAAACTCCTTATTTCTCTAGTGTGTTTTCCTTCGAGTATTTCGTTTCACGTCATGTATGTATTTTAGATTAAACGCATATCATGTTATTTTAATTTACTTAAAATTTCATTGCTTTACATTACACCGCATTATCCGTAAATACACAAAATGAAACGGAGGGCAACAATCAAGCTGAATTTGTTTTCCAATATTTTGTGCCGCCCGAATGACTATTTTCGTCATAGTGACCTTTTGGACAAATAGGTGTCTATGGCGCGACATACCTACCAAAATTCTACTGCGTACATTTACGCAAAACCTTTCAGCAAACAGAATCTTTTCAAGAATTATGGCTCAGTTGCTTTTTGTACAGTTGACAGAAACACAAAATCACTCATTAAGACATCGACCAATTTCGTAATTTTTAAACCAACGTGGAAACGGCGGATAGACTCTGTACCAAGTCCACTTTTATATCAAAAATTCTCTATATGTAGTCTTTTAAACTGAAATCCTGGCTACGGCGTCGGTATTTACCTGATTATCTTCCAGGCCAGCGGCAACGCATTTTGTCCTGACTGCATCCAAGCCCGCCTGATTACGTCCGGTTATTACAACACAGCATCCTTGTTGCGCAAACAGTTCCGCTGTTGCAGCGCCAATTCCGGAACTCGATCCTGAAACAATTCAAATTTAGTTTCATATAAAGAAGGGTGCAACGAACAAAAATGCAATCAAAAGGTTGCCAGAAAATTATGCATTTGATTAGACATTTGGCGTACATTTAATAATCGTATACTTTTGTAGTTTATTTAATGTTAATCACTGTAAATTCCAGTGAGTTCATTTTACTTCAGAATGAGTTAAATCACTCAGTCGGAATTTGAAATCAGATAAATCAGAACTCCTGAGAGCTTTTGTAACACTCAGCATATTCTTCGTGGCAGAACACCACTCCTGAGTCCTGACTGTTGATATTGATGGACCAAAATAGTGGACTACTAGTTTTACTCCACAAAAATCAAATTAAAAAGCGAAAGATTTATCGCACCTAACCTGTAATGATGGCAACTTTTCCTTTCAAATCAGATAACATTGCCATAATTTGCGTTTATTGTAAATATGTTTGATAATTGCCTGGGTTTCTGATAGTTTTCCGGAGGGGCTACAATATAGTCAGTTTAAGCTTTAGACTAATATTTTTGCTTAAGCTTAGGCTTAGGCTCAGGAATATGCTTATACTACTGTTCCGGCCCTGTTCTATACATGGGCCGAAACCTTTATACAAGTGTTAAGTTATGCTCAAGTAATTACTTAAATCGCCAGCTTCCTATAAATCAGTAAAACATGTAACCCGTGTTCGGAATATTTTACCAAACTTTAAGCTCGCTCAAGACATTTGTCGCATCGAAAGCTAAGCAGTTGAACGTGGTGTATTAAGAATTACAAAAGAGCAACGACTAATTCCGCGAACACAAAGTTTAAAAAGTATATACTATCACTGAACAGTGCTTAAACCAAAAAACTATACAATATTTACTGCTTACAGCTATAAGAAAACGCCATCCATTCACACACACACCAAAAATCATCACAGTTGGCAAACAAACCTTGGTTCAATGAAAAGTCGCGAAACTAAATTTTGTAAACAAACATTCACAAAAATGAATAAAAAATTTCGGCCACAGGCGTTTCAAGATTTTGGTCAATTTTGGCAAATGCTACAATTTGCGGCAAACGTATAAACTCGTTCAGGTTGAAATTTCAGCGAATTTAAAATATTGCTTCCAATGCTATTGACATTAATGCATTTCAACAAAATATCGCGGTTGCAGTTTCACATTTCAAAAAATTTTCAGTGTGCGCTGATTTTATAGTCGCAGCGATCTTTTGTTCGCGTATAACCCACAAGTATATATAATACTAATCCCTTTTCGAAGTTTTGCCCAAAGTTAAAGACCACGACAGGAATAGAACATCGACCCTCTTGCACTCCAGTCAAGCATGCTACCACTACACCATGTGGTCATTTACAACTTCGTACATAGGTATATGTGCACATGTAAATGGCAATTTATTCTGCTTTACATACACTTACCGTGCATTAACAAATTTAAAAGGGCATACAAGATAACATAATTTACAGTCAGGTGCTAACAAATAATCCAGGTGGTGCGAAAATTTTATTACGAAGGCGTAGCTTTGCCTGCAATTTTCTCATTTCGGGCCCGTTACCGTAAAAAATTTGCATTTTGAAAAGAAAATTAAACAGAAAATACAAAGACTTAATATATAAGCCTATTTTCAAGCCGCTGTTTATAAATTATCGAATTTTCAATACGCGAAAGGTGGCAGTTAAAAGTTTAAACCGGAGTGGCACCATAAGACATTTTGAAGCCTAAGCTATATGCATTCTAAAATCAATATTATTGGTATTTCTAAGCGATCGAAAACCAGACCATACCCCTATTCGGATTGGTTAAAATTCCTGTTTTCTGCCAACGTCTGTAGGTCTATGTATCCGTATATCTTCTGTTACTATTAATAGTAACTAGCTGTCCAAATATATGAAGCGTTGTTCGGATACTTTCTGAGTAAAAGCGATAGTGTTTTGCTTGCAAAAAACAGGAACTTAATATCACTTGTATTTATATATCCTCAAATTTACGTAATTTAAGTACTTCACATTTTAGACAACAAAAAACGTTAGCTAAAATAATGACAACGCAAGCAGTACGCTCACCTGTACATCATTTTCTGGTGAGATTGCAAAAAAGGTTATATTTCAAAATATACTCCTGCCTAGGCTTACGCTTCGGATCAGGTTTAGCTTATAATTACATTTTTTAATACTTCGGCTTAAAAATATGTTTAATATACAGGTACGGCCCTTAAAGTAACTTGGGCCCACAGCTAATCCAAGGATGTTCAAAGGTGCTCACTAGAAACTGTACTTTAGCAATTTGGCTGATTTGTAGGCTTTTTGGTCAAATGTTTGGATTTTGCTTAACCATTTATTTTTGAGTGACATCATAAACGTTCTCGATGTTTAACAGTTTAAATTGTCAGCAAAATCCTCAACTTTACTCTATAATAGAATCGTTTGTAAAAATTTCATACTTCGAAAGCGTTCTGTAAATAAATGTTTAACAAAACAATGAAGTTCAATAAAAGTACGTCAACAGTGATCATTACTCTAAACTTTCACCTGGTGTAGGTCAACACAAGCCATTGTGGAGAGTGCTGCATGCTTTAAAACAGTCAAGGAATACAAGTGCATTCATCTAAAGTATTGAAATTGATGTTGAGACATTATTCGTCAGTGAGATGATACAACTTATTTTACCCAAAGATTGTTTTGAAATACGAGTGCCCATCTTTGTTTCATTAATTAAAACATTGCACAACCTATCACTGAGAATAGGTAGGTTGTGCACTCGTTTGAGAATAACAACAGAGTTCTAAAACGTTTAAGTTTGTAAGTGAACGGAAATCACCAAAAAATTTCATAACCATATTAACCTGTCAGGGCACCCACGTGATTCATCGGCGGTTCTAAGATATAGTTTGCGAATTAAAAACATCTTTAGGGTGAAATAAGAAGCTTCAGGCCCGTAGTCAGCTTACCTTGCTAAGGGGGGCTGAAAATTTTCCAAGAGGTGCATTCAAGGGTTTTCAATGAGTTACAAACAAAGTTGAAAATTCTCTAGAGGGGCCAAAATTTTTCCAATTCGTGTAAATTTGAACGCTACTGTAAGCGCTAATGACGCCGGAATACTTCAAGCCAGAAACTGAGATTTGTGTCATGATACACTACACATCGATGTTCATTCAACAATGCAAACAATATCATTCAAAATATTTATATAACAGTTAAAAATTATTACTTGGGTAAAGAGGCCATAATGTTACGTTTATTGCCGTAACTCTAGATAAACCATATGCCTAAGTCTAAGCACTACGCGTAAATGTAAATGTTAATCTTAAGCCTAAGCCAAAACAAAAAATACTCTGTAAATCTAATGCTACTCTATCCCAGTAGAACGATAACACGCAACGGCCCTAAAAGTAACATTTGCTGGTAAAGAAATAGATTCATTTTACGTTGTACGCAAAAGAGTGTGCGCAATAATATTTATGTAATTTGACTTGACCTAAACATCTTTCTCAATCTAACAATACCAAACCATCATTATTAATGGATCCAGAGCAGCGGGGAACGCACATCCATGCCAGAAAATTTATGATAAAAACTTTGTTCCAAGGTCCTCCATAAAAACTACATGTAAAAGTCTGTGTAAATTTTTTCAGTACACTGAATCGTTTTAAGCATTAAACGCGAGTTACCTCCACCACAGCATTCCTACCACAAATACAACACAACAGACAAAATTGATAAACGAATAAACTGTTGTCAAAATCAAATCCCACTGTCCAACGGTCACATTTGCCTCAAGACTACAACGAGGTCCACGTCCAAATCCCATAAGCTTTTTTATACCGTCACAGTACTTTACTACGGTCGAGCAAATTGTAATCGCCACAGACGGCGGTGGAAACAACGTTTTGTTGCAAGAAAATTCACCGCCACCAAGTGGTTGTAACTTTTGCAGCCATGCCTGAATTAGCAGCGATAAGACGAACGCTACTGCGCTGAGAATGAAACAGAAGTTGGTGAATTGCACTGAAACACAGCATAGTAATACAATTTACTGTGTATTTTATCAGCGGTGTCATGAAATCTCTTACAGCCTATGGCTATCATGAGAACATTTTGAAAACAACGCTCGTCATAATGCCTTGAGGTAACACAATTGTCCATTGTAACAATATAACAAAATAAATTGGTTGGGAATGCAGTATTGAAACTGCAACGAATTGTATTGCTATAATTAATTGCGCAATGACTAATATTTCGGGTAGTAGTCGAAATACAGAATCGAACCACGAATAATGCATTTAAAATAAGAATTTTGGCAATGCGCATAATTGAAGTTCGTTGCATATAGTTTACGATTTGGATATCACGTCGGGCTCACCATTAACTGCAGCAAGAAAACTAAGATGTTTGTTAAAGAAATAAAAATTTAAAAAAGAAGGAATGATAAAAAGGCTGAACTGTTGTTTGAATTTTTAATAAAATATAAAAGCATGCTATATTCATAACGGTCATTTTGTAGATGCATCTTTAACACTGCATTCACGACACAACATACATTCAATAGCCGCAGATAAAACCTGTCAAGTATAAATGTAATCTTAACCGTTCGATATTTAAAAAATATCTTAAATGTGCGTTAATCCACTCCTTGCGTTAAAATTCAAAACCTCAACTACTGAGCGGCGACTGAGGAACGTCGAAACATCGCTCCGTTAAGACGTTTGCTTCGCCTGGCCGAAAATGTTTCTTAAAACATCAAAAAATTTCATAGCGAAAAAAATTTCTTTGCCTCGTAAAGAAATGTTTTAGCCGTCTTGTAACTATGGTTGCGTGGGACATTTAAAATTAAGTCGTGAAGGAGTAATCGCTAATAGCAAAAATACTTTCTTCGACGAGCCTTTGTTGCATTTAATATGCTGTGTTGACAGAGTTAACAAACACAAATATCTTAGGGTGCGCTATACTTTACTGTGCCGGACGCTGCCGCTCGCTGCCGCACGCCGCTATGCGATGCTAACATAAACATGCAAAACCTATTTGATGGCGTATGACAACTTTAATAAACAAATTTTGCCGTTGCGCGAGCCGGCGTACGACGGCGTTCGGCGGCATGCAGTGAG
Organism: Enoplolaimus lenunculus; assembly: GCA_030248215.1. Lineage (NCBI taxonomy): Eukaryota > Metazoa > Nematoda > Enoplea > Enoplida > Thoracostomopsidae > Enoplolaimus > Enoplolaimus lenunculus. Next base: position 17,036 of record JASANG010001025.1, read on the forward strand.
CACAGCGCAACCCTAACGTTTACACGCATTGTAGTCACCCGACAAAGAGGGGGTAATAAAGGGAGGTACCATTTTGAATCCCATTCAATAAGAATCCGATCACTGATTAGAATCCGTCGGTGGATAGAGTCCATAAGTCCTAATTAAACTCCATAAAAGAGACCAAAGCAAATGAGTAGCATAAACAGCTTAAAGTTTAACCACCACTTCAAACAACCAGCAAATGGTTATTTAATTCTGAAAGAAGGTTAACTGCCATGGAAATAAACAAAAATGTTTTGGAGCAAGTCAGTTTTTGCAAAAAATAGAATATAAAATAGATATACAGGATCCAACTATAGGGAAATTAAAAATAATTAACAGTCCGTAACCGAATAACAGGGGAAGCCCTCTGCAGTAACAAAATAAATGTTAATCCCCTTTTGTTCGGGTCACCGCAGTAGTAAGTTTTGAACAGGTATACTTAAAACTATGCGTCCGTCAAAGCCTGAGCCTAAATCTAAGTCTACGCTTTAACCTTAAGTTAGGAAGAGACGTGTACAAGAGTCACTCTAACTAAACGCATGATTTTTACCTGCAGTTTTACACAATTCGACTGTGTTGGGTTCAGCCAACAACCCGTCTCCATCCAATATACCCGTCGTATACTGCAAACGATAGTCGTAGACCAAACAGCATGCAAGTATTGCAAAAATAGCAACAGCTCGCAGTATAGTGTGATATTTTACATTTCCATAAATACACGGCATAATGATGCAAATAAGCATACTGGCTAACACTGGTAAACATCGTAGAGAAGCACTTTGTAAGTTTTGGTGAGGCGACGACAGAATTTCTTCGCTTGCCTTTGAGTCAGATTTTGAATGAGAGTCCTTCTGTTGTTGTTTAGGACGCTCAAGGACTGCCATTAAAGTGATTTTTGCCGAATTTGCAATGCTTACTTCAGAATGTATGTGACGCCAATTCGAGCTGTACTCAGTTTCGGTATCTTCAAAGTGTAGTATCTGTCAATGAATATCGTTGCTAATGGTCAAAAATGTGTGAAACTAGCGCGTATCAGTGGTTCATGATAAAGTCGTGTAACTTTTGAACCAAATGATTGTGAGCCTCGCAATTTGGCACATTGCATAAAATTTGTCCTGGTCCTATGATAGAAATCATACCAATTTTTACCTCGACTTTTGCAGGTCGCCTTTTTTATATTGTATTTTTGACTTCTACAATCCAGAATGTTAACATTATTAAGCCTATGTTGTCGTTGTTTTTTTCCAGCAATTTACTCTCCTGCAGGCAATAAGCATATAGTCAGCTCTCACAATGCTGTGGAGGAGAAAGGCAAAAAATTTTAAGAAGTGCATGCGGATTTTTAACTTTATCTTACACTGTAAAAAAATGGTGAGTCAAATTGACTCCATGTTTGACTCTGGCGGAGTCGAAGTTTGAATCGGTTTGTGTAGTCAGGAAAAGCCTATTTCGGAGAGAGTCAATTTGACTCCCCATTTTTTGTATTGTGCAAACTAGACTAAAACTAAGATGGGATCCTTCAAAAGCCCATGGTCACACGCCCAGCTACTGGATCTCACTTTTTGTTTTCGAGCCAAGTCAAACTGAACCGTCATACCAGGTTCATCGTCAAATAAATCCATAAACCATACCACTCGTTCGGTGTTGTTGCTGTTGCTGTTGCTGTTGTGCTTTGCTCTTGAGAACAATTTGTGATGCGGCTGTTGTTGATCACGAATGTTATTAATTCCAGCGGAGGCAACATTAAAATGATACGTTGCGCGAGCTTTGCCAGAGTAGAGTTTAAACTGCCGTTTAGTACTCGACAAAAAGTGTTCTTCAGGTCGATCAATGTGTGACGAATGGCCTGGAAGTGGTTCTCTAGAATTTCCATTCCGGATTGATTATGTTTATTTGTGCTTTGTTACAAACTATTTGGCTGCTCTCCCACTACCGAATTCAGAGGGGTGCGGAGCGGAGTGGGCGTACGCCCTGTAGAAACGGTTTGTGATAAAATAGTAAGGTGACTGACTATCTTACAATTTCCTCCTCAACAAATTTTTTGTGATAAAACGATAAGGTACCTGTACAGTAAAAATTGCGTTTCACAACATTTGCCAGCCAGCACCCCTCAGAAATTTCTGGATCTGCCTCTGTGCCTTTGTACAGTTTCCGACATATTTAAGGTTGAGGCTTGGGCTCAGGTAAACACTTATAGAAAGGCTTAGGCTAAGGCCTAGCCAAGCCTATTTCGAAACTTCGAAATTTTCACATACTTTACACGAGGGCGTAGGTGGGTGAAGACATTGGCGATTACAGGAAGAAATGAGCGTATGTTCTCTCAAATCTGCCACTGGGAAGAGCTGCCAAATAGCACTGTTTTTTAACAGTATACTGATTCTCTTAACATACAGTAGGAAATCTAGAGTTTTTCGCTAAGCTATTCACGTGAATATTCTTGAGTCGCATTTTATCGACATCGTATATTTCAGCTATTTAGCGAGAAAACACAATCTTAGCTTCCAGTAAACAATCAGCACGGCAAAATTTACAGTGCATTAAATCTGATGGACGAATACATTTCCTTGTTCCTCTGGATCCGTCCTTAGTGCACACAATTTGCGTTGAAGTTAATAGCATAAACCATAGGTGGAATAGTTTCTAGATTGAAAAACACACTTGACTTTAGATTTTGTTGGTAAGTCGTTTTAGATTGGGTGGTTACCTCGTGTGTTGTATCTTATCCAATATAAATCACCGTTTACAAATAAATTTGCCACGGGTGCCACGAAAAATATGATTGACCAGTGTTATTTTAGTGCGTTGTGGTTGTATTAATTTGTGTTTACTGTGCGTGCATTGTGTTTGCGAGCGATGTAGCTGACAAAATTTAAGGAAGTTTGTGACAAGTCGGGCTATCATGTGGTTTGAAAAATTCGCTGACACTTGATAGCAATGGTCTATAAGAAAAACCTCTTATACACCAGAGCTATTACGAATTGCGATATCGTTTTGAAACCGACCTCGCATTAACCCTGATCAATCGCGTTTTTCATTCTACCAGTGGTAAAGTTATTGTGAACGGTGCATAGTACGCATGCAATGTTTACGATTTTCGCAGACATCACACTGCTTCTTACCCATCCACTGTAAAAGTATCGTTGTCGGTTGCTAATTTCGGAACCCAAATCACTTGTTCATCAAGTTCCATGCTGAATTCAGTCTGGCCATGTGCTGAGTTGAGTCTCGATTGTATTTCGTGTGGAATACCAGAGATCCAAGGGTCACTCCACTCCTAAAACTAAGACATGCTGTATCACAAAGAAACATTTGCGATAACGCCAACAGCGGTTTCTGAGTGAAGGTATACACAAGGTAAATCTTTCAGGTTTTAATATTTTGTGCCGTGAAAATTTTATATTTCATCTAAAATCGAATTTTACGCTGGGATTCTGCAACCATGGATTCTCGGAAGGGAAACCTTTGCCGTTATCGATCGATTTAACGAGCTTACGAGTCGAGTCCGCGGTAACTCTTAATACCTGTAATGGAGATTTTGTACCGCGCAGGCGCGTAATTGTTAAGGTGAAAACAAATCAGCTTTAATCATAAAACGTTTCGTTGTATTAATAACATAAAGTGTAGTGATAGGTATCGGATATTTTTTTCGTTTCCGGATATCCGGCAATTCTTGCCGGATATTTATCCGAATATCCGGGTTTTCGGCAATTCTCACCGGATATATATCCGGATATCTGGTTATCTGGAATTAAAATTTCTATTTCGGATATCCGAAACTCGATTTTGCGTTTTTTTGGTTTCTGAACCTTAATTTTCGCTTGTTAAGCACTTGGTTCAACTTGTTGCTCTAACGGAAGAACCCTGACTCACAAGCTGATTGTAATGAGCGTAATCGTTAAACAATCGTCTGAGCAAAACATTTAACACCATTGGACTCAGCTCCGCACGCTGCAGCGAATAGTCTATAATTTATCAAAGTTTTAAATTTTGGGTCCCGCGGGGGACCTCGGGACCTTAAAATTTTCAAAAATTCAAATTTAGGCGCGTAATGATCAGTGAAGGTCGTTTTTAATGGAAAAAACCAACTACGTGCTAAACCACCGCAAACATACCAGTGTAAGCGATACTCGAATCACAGCTTCAAGCTGATTGGATTTTTTTCGCTTCTGAAAATGACAGACATGAGTATATGAATATCATTTTCGAAACTTTAGATTTTAGTACTGCTGAATTTATTTATGTTATTCAAAGGCATAATCGCGAGCGGCGACCAATATATCTTTCCAATGCTGTCGTTCTATTTTTTGCAAATTCGAGACTCATGGAAATATGCCCTTGTACAATTGCTTCTGTCTACTGCTGCACCGCAAAGTTTAGGACCCGAATGTTCAAGATTCCTATGTTTAGGCTTGTATGATGCTAGGACTCGTATTCTCAAATGTGTATGTTTAGCACCTAACAATTTTTGGTGATAGGTCTTATAGTTTTCGAACCAGTGAATGGCGAGCCTCAAAATTTATGCGCAGTTTTCGTATTCAACAGGTACTGCGTCCGTTCCCATTTCAAGTTTCGCCGTTACCGTAATTCTTCAGCTTGAAACCATGCCACTAACTGTTGATAGATGCTATGCACATTTGAGAATATAACGCTAGATTTTATATCTAGGATGGCCACGATGTCTTCCAAATACATATTTGGACTTAGCACAATTAAACTTACCGTTTCAAAATCGTATAACTTAACGTTGACCACTGTGACTTCAATACGTTTTGAGTATGGCAATAAAAGTGGACTATAAATTTCCAGCGCTTCCATTCTATGTCGATAGGTTTCTGCGTATGGAACCAAGCCGAACTCAAGCAAAAATGCGTAGCGATCGTACTTTGATATGGATTCAATATTCACTAAAATTAACAATGGTAATCAAACTGCGCAATTAGATTGTGTTGCTATGATAAAACAAAATTCGCCTATGCCGCACGGTGTTTGCAGGTTCCCGGACAACACCAGCCATTAAATTTTAATTCTGTACGCGCGTAACAAGACTAAAACTTAAATTTATTCCAGACCCTTTAGAAAGTGTAAAACTTGTAAATTTTCGAGCATCTCTTTTCGAGCCTCATCATCAACAGTGAGTGAGTCGGTTGGTGATGGTCGGCAGACCTAATTTTTTCAATACTTAAAACAAAACTTATTTTCCGCATGCATTTATCATTAAAATCTGTTGTTCAAGTTTACACAACGCGCACTATGTATACTGGTGTTTGTGAAACCTTACTTACGTACAACTTGGTACTTAAGTACGTGCTGAGGAAATTACTTAGCCATTTTGTCGTTTGTAAAAGTGTACTTAAGTTAAATAAAAACTTAAGTTGCTGGGTAAATTTGATATGCTACCAGTTCAGTCAAACTAACCGTGGTATAATTAAACCGTTGACTCATGGCGCCTTTTAATATAAAACAATGCTATTATTTTCTTGTTATTACAATGGATCACATTTGACATTTGTGTTTGCTCGAAAATTTAAGTACTTACTTAAGTCGACGACTTCAGTATTACTTAAGTATAACTTAAGCAGAGCTGCACGCTACCAGCAGGTGCCCGCGAATAACGCAGGTACGGGTAAGAAAATTTTAGCGCTTGTATACCCGCGGGTAAAGAATTTCAAACAGCGGGTAAAATTTTGTGATGCTCTATTCAACTAAAATTTTCGTAACAAACTTGAAAACAGATAATGTAGAAAAACTGGAATATATAACTGTTTTTACCGTATGATGAAAAATAACTATTACATTCCTGAAATGTGCTGTTAAATCGAAAAATATTTGTGGCTTTTTGAATGGCAGCAACAATATATGATATTTCATTTGCTCATATTCTTCGCGGTCTATATAGAAACAGACAAGAATGTTTTGATTCATTGATCATCCATCGCCAACAACCTAGTTTTAACGGTAATTGATGTAATGCGCAATATGGTTCGGTGGAACATTTTTTACTTAATGGTTTGTTTCGAAAATTACTGATACAGAGTTTTTGTAAAGTAAATACAGTGTACACAATTGTATTGAATGCATTAGAAAAAATAAGGGCAGGTAAAGTCGGTAACGGGTAAAGGAATTTTTCGCGGGTGTACCCGCAGATAAAAAATAAAATTTCCGCGGGAAAAACGCAAAGCGGGTAAAAACTTTTTTACCCACTTACACCTCTGAACTTAAGTATATACTTATGTAAGATTTCAGAAACCCAGCCGCTGTACTGTATGTGAGAAACAATTAAGCTGGAAACGAATTACATTAATAGGTGTAAAATTTCAAAATGTGCTTTCATTTTGCGTGCAGTTAAATAAATACGGGATTATACAAATAATTCTGTGACTTACTACCGGGCATTGCAGCTTGATATTGCCTAATCCACGCTAGTTTTTGTAAGTATTTGACCGCACAAAACTCCAAATGCTTTATTTGAGCAAACGAAGGCTGCGAAGCAATTTGAGGTAATTCTAGAAATGAATGCAATTAAATTCGTACTATTATTTTGCAAGTAGTATAAAATGTTCGTTACACACGCTCAATTACCAGTGTGCAACTTGAAGGCGGAAAAACCCGGTGATAGAAGTTTTGCCGGATCTGGAACCAGAGGTGAAGCAAAACTTTGATAATATAAATGGTATTGAATTTGTTATAGTTGACAGTAATCGATGTAAGGTGTTGCTAAAAATTTGGTTTTAAGCCTCTTTTATGAAATCTCGACAGTTAACGTTTCCAAGATTGTACAAAAGTTACTCAATGAACTCACCGAGCAAGGTTGCTAATTAATCACTGAAAGGCACAACTTTTTATACGAAAGTTTCACTGAACTGAAATTACCAGAACCTCTGGCAAAAATTGTACACGAGCCGAACTGGAATCTACAGTGAAAGTTGTTATAGTGAATAACCAAAATTCAACAATCACGAGGCGATCAGACTAAAGTTAACTGTTCGGTTTCAGATGTCGTGCTACAAGACAGTCATCGCACGGTGTTTCGCAACAGAGACAGTTTTGCTCGCATGTCATGACGATGCACCAGCTGTGCATTTTGGTCTCGCTTAGCTTGACTCGAATTATACGCTCACATGCTTATATGCGTAAACTTTTGAGTAATCCACTCGTACAAAACTAAAACGTAAACTTTTGAGCAATCCATTCGAGCAAAACTTGTGCAACAGTCATGATAAAAAAACTCGTGTTGAACTCGTTTTGAACTCGTGCAAAGGTCAAAAGTTTGTTAACCGATACCCTCGTGCGCAAAAGGTTGCCTCGCATAACTCGGATCGAATTTGCACTCTTCTTTGCCTCGTTTCGGTGTGCGCGTAAAGTAAACCTCTGAGACAAGGAAACCATGCTATAACTATTGCTTGTCAAAACTGCCGCAACATCTAACTGAATTCTGGACGCCTAGAGCTAGACTTTTGCACTTTTTCATGAGTTGATATGCACCTTTAATGAATATTAATAAACAAAGCAGGTCAGCGCATAAAAAGTAATCCTGTTCTACATTTGAATGCGCGAGCCCAGAACACGCCCGTCGCCAGCCCACCATGCTAGGGGGCTAAACATTTTTCAAGAGTGGCATACAAGGGTTTTCAATGACTTCTATGGAAGGTTGAAATTTTCTAAGTGTCCCAAAAAGTTTTCCACGGGGGCCGAGCCTCCCTGGCCCTACTTGGCAACGGGCGCGGCCATGAATTGTTCAAAAATGTTTATCTGCTCGTGATAAAGGTATTGTGCATTTCTAGCTTTAACACTGCAACAACGAATGAGCCAAAAATACTTCTTTCTAACTATACCGTTGAAGTCAAATTGAAATTGCTACCTGTGGGTGAAGATGGGTTATAAAACTGAAAGTTGTCATTCGTTTCTTATAAAATTATCTGATTCAAAACTGAGAATGAAATCAGATATGAATCACATGAGCAAATTATATTTTACTCCCAGAAACTGAAATTCAGTTTGATTCTCGGTTTAAATCCCATAAAGTCTGACGCAGTTTTAGCAAATTAAGTAACTTGACCGTTATAATGTAAAGAGAAAAGTAAACTTTACTTTTTAATTTTTCAACAAATTGATGGCAATGTGTTTCACTGGGTGTGCACTCAAATTGAGTATTGGTCCCAGGAATAACTGAATTACAATTCGACCCAGGTTCTGCAGCTGCGTCGAGGAGAAGTGTATCAAGCCACAAAGTTAAAGCAAGTGCTAACCAAACCATCGTAAATGGCGCGGTGCGGTGTTTCATCTCGCTAAAAATTGTTTATTAATTAAAATGTACAACTCGGAATGGATGAAGTTAAAGTTGTATGTTCTGTTCTGGTTTTGTGAAAAGGATATACGAAAGAAGTTAAATATGACTCTAGAGCTTTTACTGTCAAATAACTACTACAGTAACGTTTGCCAAGGATTCATAAGGAGCTGGGAGATGGATCTCCTGTATTCTACTATTCTACAGTACTGAACAGTTTTCAACGAAGCATTTTCACCTGAATTTCACCATACTGTTTCTAGCAAAGTTGATAAATATGGCGCGGATACACCACTAATTCTAAAAGTTGTACCTTCTGTGTAATTTGTCATCGTAAAATGAAGAAATATTTGCATAACACGTGTCAAAACTGATAGATTTTAAAACACAAAAAGGATATTTTCCAGCTGCAAAATCCTGCACATGCCTTGTTATAGCAGCAAAATTCTCAGTATGTTAATGGCAAACATTTTGCTTACTGTAACGGGACAAATGATGCAATTGCTCTACTGGAAACCGCTTTAAACGTGTTCCGAGTCTTTTCCGTTATCCCAACAGCCCACGTTCATCACTTAAAAGACAAAACTTTTTGTCAAAAAGTCAGACAAATTACACACCATTCGACGCAGCTTGTGAAGCTGAATTGAATGGTGTTAAATTTGCCGCAGTAAAGACGCCTGGTTAACAAGTGATTTTCAAATAACTGATTTGGCGTGCTGCCAAACGACTTTGGATGATTCCAAATCAGTTATTCGACCATAACTCGTTAACCAGGGAAAATGGAAGAGACACCGTATCCAGTTTTCTGAGTGATTTATTTTCTAGGTATTAATCATTAGGGTAGGGCTGGTATTGGTGTCATACATGAGTTCTCATGTGGGTTGCTAGCAGCTCGTTTAATAGATACATGTCAACCACAAAGAATAAAACGGTACCATAAAAATTGGTTTACTTCAGTGTAAAACATATATTAATGTTAAAGTATAATTTTTGACAAAAAATATTGCTACACCCCCACGGCAAACTGTTGTTCTGCTAATAGTTGTAACACGACTTAGTGTCCGAAGCACGTATTTCGCAAAGATACATTTCCATTTTGGTCATAAAATTGGTAAGTTCTAAACTTTCCATTGTAATACATTACAGAGTTAAAACGTATGTTTATCGTAAGTTAACCACGCAAAATTGCGCAATAGCAAGGCAGAAACTCTAATCTCGGAGTACGTTGGCCGACTAGAATCATATCAGATATTTGGCATATAAACTTGACGAGATATCAACGAAAATGTCCGTAAAATACGACAACTGAATTCGATTGAGTTTAGCGAACAAAAGAGCAGAACTCAGCTTGAATTTATCAGATGTTTATAAGAAAAATCATTCAAGGAATCTTTCATAGGCTTCTGTTCGAGCATAATAATTTATACAATTTAGTGTTTCCCTTAAAATTGAGTGGGCAAAATTAAAACCAGCTTATCCTACAGTACCTATATAAGCGCTGCAGTAAAAATCATGAAAAACGGGCCAAAACATTAATATGAAATTTGGAATTAATCCAAACTTAACCTATTTAACGAATTATTGAGACACCCAACACAAAAATAATACAAAAGACAACAAAATGAATAATATTCAACGCGTTATAGATGTTGGCCCATTCAAAAGAATTTACTGTGGTCAACTCAGCAGAACTGTTGCGGCCAGATGTGTCTAAATTTGCATATTGTGAATCTTTATGTTGCGGATGAACTGAATTTTGGGAAACAGCGTTGCCGTTTGCATCAGGAATTTTTGGAACATTCGGATTGTCAGGTTTTATTATTGCATTGAACGATGATATTTGAGTCCAAAACAATGTTCGGTTGACCAATTTCGACGCATATTGAAGCCAACCCGGTGGTGATTTGTTCCGCTGTGCTGATGTCCATATTGCGAACAAGGTCGATATCAAAAGACCGGTAATTGCGAATCCAATTGCAAACGTTGTCAGCGAACCTGAAGTATTAATGAATAAAGGTAAGCATTATATATCATTTTTGTTTTATTCAGATGCGCGAAGTTTCACCTAGTTGTTTGTTATGCTTTACAAAGTGTCAACTCAATGCTAAGACGAAATGTTGTGGTTACATAAGGTCTTATTTGAAATTCCGCGCAATTACGTGGTCAGCTTTTGCAATAACGCAGCCAGGGTAAGTGATTGCGGTTAAGATCATTTCCCGATTTTTGTGATAACCATGGTTTTATTGGTTAAGTTATTTGCGTCAGATTGCAGTAACACACGTAGTACGCGGCCGTTAGTTGTGCTGCTTGACAGATACGTGTTTAACAATCAAACTTTTGTTTTTAATTTGTCTACGCGAACGCCCACAGTGGCGTCATGTCCTCTTTATACTTTATCTATGTTGTATTTAGCTGCTATTACTTGTCTAGCACCAATGTTCGAGTGTGTTTAGCACATTCCGCTGTAAAACTTCGGTCGGTCACCATGCAAAGCATGACGTTCTTCACGAACGCTTTTATTGATAGGCCGGCCCATGTAAAGATCAGAGGCAGAACGTTTTTCTGCGGGGTTGCACTAGAGTAAGCTAAAGCTTTAGACTAATTTCGAGTTCGGAAAATGCTTTTATGCTAACTGTTACGGTTCTGTTCTCTACATTCGCGGATAGGTGTAACCAATGCGGATACAACAGCTGTATAGGATCAACCAGAATGTTTGCTATCACTAAAATACAAATAAATGAGAAATAACAAAGCTACCTGGAGAATAGTCTAGTGTTTCGTCGTATTCCAATGAATTGAGCATTGAAGTTGTAACATTTTGTACCAAACACACTAATGCAAGCGCAAGAACGGCTCCGATGCGAAGATTAACTTGTAATCGTAAACTTCCAAAGCAAGGCGCAATTAGTAGGATGATACATGGAATTATAGACGGAGTGAAATTAAATTTTATAACAGAACTTTCATGCTCTTTTACGTCTTTTGAATCAATGTCGGGTTTGGATTTTTTCTTTGTTATCATCCGTTTTGTTCCAACCAGTGTAAACCGAAAACATGGAATTGCCAGCGATTGAACAGCATCAACGGATAGCGATGAGTTCGCTTCGTCCATGATCCAACGGTAAAACCTGTTTAATTTGCTAGTCAAGAGGATATCCTGAAAAATTTAGTCAAACTGTTAGTCTAAAACAGCCACGTAGGCTTCAATTCGCCTACTTAAGGTTTGCAATTTCACTGCTAGTTTAAGGCTTAAAAATTGTTTTACGAAATACGTTACAGATATATTACGGATTTTGGTGTTTCAGAGATTCACAGGCACGAAGTTAGGAATTTACGATGCTACAAGGGTGCAATTTCGAACCGAGCAATGCGAGACGAAAAGTGTACACGATGGCACCGTCTAAAGCACCAAGTTGCTTAGGGTCTCTTGAAATTGCTGGAGATTAAGGGACATCAGAGCTCCTGAATGAAATGTAAAAAGTACCCCTACCATTCTCTTGAAATCTAATAATGCTAAGAAAACTACTGAAACAATTTAAACGGCAATGTACAACGATGAGAGCTATTCGCATTCTATTATCAGGCCCTGTGTAACCCTACGGAAAACAAGCTTAAAAAAGAGTTAAATATGGTGATTAGTACTATAGGTATTTTCATATTCACTCACTTACAATTTATTTTTGTTTCAGTGTTTGCCAAACAAAAACATGATTTATAAACCTAATGCTGATTTTCGGTTCTCATGACTTCTATATATTTCACGCTCAAACTTGAATATTTAGTAATTTTGTTTTTTCTTTGATTTATCGGCTCCTCATGCTGGAATTTTCGTCTCAGATGGTTTAAAAGTTTTCATATACCATTGCATACAGAAGCAGGAACTACATTAGTAAGATGTCATCCTTGTTGAATTACATCGCTCGTTATCGGATCATAGTTGTGCACTTAATAAGATGCAAGCTTCGGTCAATTTATGCCGAAAGTTAAAATCTTTTGCAAGTCTTTTATAACATGGGAACGGGCTACCAGATCTAAATGAAATAAATACTATCAGACAGAGCCTTTTAAGCGACGTCGAAATATACCTTAATTTTTATTTTTTCTTTTTGCAAAATTCCTTAAACTGATAAATCTTGTAAGATGTAAAAAGTAGAGTTTTTGAAAATACCAATTTGGATCACGAAATTGATTCCGAGAAGATTGAAGATACCCGGATATCCGGATATAAATTTGTTTATGGATATGTATTCGAATATTTTTCGTATCGGAATATCCGTTGCCCTTCTGTAGTCCTAAAATTTAATATTAACTGGACTTAGCGGCCAGCTTCATTTTACATAATACCTGTTGTTGAACTGCCAGTTGAGGAACGAAATCGTTTCCAAAGTTTTTTGGGCCAAACGGTATTTCGATTCTCGTGCTTTGAACTACTTTACTGTCAGGTTGTGTCGTCAGAACTGCTCGTTCAGAGCGAACATGAAACTCATAGCGGGCCGTGATCTGAAAGCCAGACAGGATAAACTTTTCACTCCAAGCATTCCGTGTTTCTGGATCTTTGAAGCGGTTTGGTGATTCGGTTTTTCGCCAGCTAAAAATATAATTCAGTGCAAATAAGAGACTCTATGCGATGCTATACCAGCACAGCGCTTCAAGGATATATTTTAAACAGATTTTGAGGCACAAATCAGTAGGTATATAATTGTTCCTTTGTTCTTTAAAAATCTTTTCAGAAACTGGAAATCCTGCATAATAATTACATGAACCTGTTAAATAATTACGTTTCGGTTTCATATTAATTGTATGCTTTTCTGGGATGCCAAAATAGTCACGTTAATTTAATATATAACAGAGAGAATTTATTGCAATTGATGTTGTCAAAAAGAGAGAAAATCGTTTACACGAAGTGTAACGCCAATTTAAGACAAAAACAGACTATTAAATAGTGGATTTTACAACCGAAATCAAAACTAAAATTCCGTTTATGCTTTTTGGTGAAAATAATCGAGCGGTGATAAAATTGTGCTTAATAAATGTAAAATCAGTGCCTGAGCAACCTTGGACAGCCCCCCCAAATTCCGGTGAGAGGACCCTTTGCGATAATCAAAATAATTTTCAATTTTTGTTTAAACCCTGGGTAGGGTGGGGGCTATCTTTAGAGAGGGACCCCCCAAATAGGGGTATGGTGGTGGCTGCTCCGGCCGTGCCATCAACTGACCCGAATTATAACGACCTGTAGCTAGTTATAAGCTATCTTGGGTACTTGAATTCTGAATTTCGAATTTAGATTTGTAACGGGTGACACGTCGCAAAAATATACAGCTAAAGTCATGAAATCTATTATAGACTCCAGTTTTAAAAATTGGTATAAAATACCGCTCACTATAAATGTCAGGTAATGGCTTTTCTTAGTTTTCTGGTAGTCGAAATGTACTTCACAAACCAGATTTTTGCTGCTCATGTAACGCTCAGTTTGACATGCTGATGGGAGAAATATATGCCTGTCTTCATAGATCCGCCGCTAAACCTACGTTAGTGGATATACATCTTCGTAGAATTCAAACTCTGGTGTCCAAATAGATTCTCGCTTTATTTCAAACGGTCCTTGAATGCGATTGCGTATCTCAACTGGGACTGCAGACAACCGATCATCATTCCATTGCTTCAATGAATATATTATCGTTTTTGTACACTTTTCCCACAGGCTTAAGCTCAGGTTTAGGTTTAGTTAAAGGCTTAATAAGCTTAATAAGGCATTGATATCGATTTGTGTAAACCCAAACCTTTGTCTAAGCCTCATCCTTAACCTTAATGTTAAATGTGGTGAAAGCGCACAAAACCTGTATCGATTTTATTAGTGACAATATAGCAGTTAGACTTTTGTTAAAATTTTTCGTCTGTTACAGAATTGAGGTATCGTTAAGTTTTACAACAGTCCGTAAAAAATCTGGCAAACATGTTACACTGGCAACAACGACAACATTTCGGGCATTGACAAAGCGTTTGGTAGAACTGATTTTTTGAATCAAACCGAAATTAGGTAATTTAATGTCTATGTTGAAGTTTTTCAAGCAAATCAATCTACAAGGTTAGCTGGTCAATTCATAAAAGATCATGTATGTCAGAAAGAACGAACTGCTAGTGGTATCAGAAATATGATAGCGGCCACGTGATAAAATCATACTTGTCTATAGAGCTCTGTGTGCTAATTTTCGCAAAGAATTAATTTATGTGTGTATACTGCACATATATTATTAAGTACTTTTTAGTGGTTTTATTTTATCAAAAACATTTAAATTCATATTCAACTTACAAATTCAACAATGAAACCAACTTTCGCGTGACTTTGAAGAAACTGAAAATTATTAAACCACAATTGAACACAGTACAACAGGACTCTTTTCTGAGATTTCCAAATAAACGAAAATTTTGGAACTATTTAGCGCAAGTGCAAATTGTCAGTCGTCGTATGGCAGATATAATAAGTTTCGCAACGCTGTTTGCGCTCCGACGATTGAAGTCCGTCTGGTTTTCCACTTCTACGCTGTCGTATGCCTCAAAATGGTTTGATTTTAAGCATTTCTGCGCTTATATGTAACTACCTCGTGACGACTATTCCTGTGAGCCCAAAAAATTTTTTCGCAATTTTTGATACCATGTATTCAATTCGACGGAGATTACACAGCGGAGCCGACAATTTATCAAAGCAATTACCGAGTACATATCTGTCACATTTAGTTGCATAATGGTCAAGCGAAGATTGGTTTTTGGTGGCAAATTAAGTGGACTGTAAATTGCGGAAACATTGTACATCTGGTCGAAGTAATGCCCTGAAAAAGGGCGAACAATGCCGTTTTCAACTAGCCATCTGTACTTGACAGTAGTATCGATTCTGGTGTTGGTTTCTGAAAATATTATTGCGCATCATTTACAGTCGAAATATTAATCAATGAGCACTACAGTTGCCATTGAGATTTTTGCAGATAAAACTGAAAATTTGAGCAGGCAATGGCGGACTCCGAAATTTCGGGTTGGAAATATACTTTTTATGTTATATAAAATACACAGTTTTTAATTCATAGATTGAAGATATTTGAATACTTAAAATTTACAAATTGAATTCAACGCGCAAAATATTCAGCGATTCGCTGGTAAACTGTCGACTTTACAATTCAGAGGCGCGGCCTTCCACTCTCATCCTGTTGCGCCCCTAGGAAAAAGGTTAAACTTTTCATGATTTACGGCTTTTTGTGGAGCCCGTTTAGTCGCTGACTTAGTGTTTTATAGGAGCATCCCCTATCTGTGTTTATTTAGATGTATGTCAAAGTTCCAACGGAATTCCGATTCCGGCAAAAATTCCGAAAAAATTTGGGTTCCGATTCCGATTCCGACGGGCTTCTATTCCGATGCCGGAATTCCGATTTTTCGGTAACGAATTTTTAAGCTAATCGAACTTAAATTTCGCTTATTTTTTCGTTTGTTTGCAAATCTGCTTGTTTTTGCTAGTAAGGTTCACAGTAGCAGAGTGAATTATTTCGCTGATTGTCAAAATTTGACTGCAATTGAAAGCTTTAAGCTCCACCTTTAAACGAATAACAAGATCTAAACTTTAAATTCTACTTCATAGCGGCAAACAGGGATGTTAGTCCCACTAGTTATCAAATACAGCTCGATATTTGGTTCAACACTATCCTTACTGTAGTGAAAACGATGCTTCATTGAATTGGTTAATTTTCAAAAATCTGGGTACTGTTATTTGTGATTTCATAAGATTTTATATTTAAAGATTTGAAATGCTTAAAATGCTTAACTACATTTAAACTTAAGCCAAGTTGTTGCTGTGCTTCGCGAATTGACAGGCTGCTTTTAGAATTGGCAGGCCTCCATTAATATCATAAATGTACGGGTTAGTAGATAGCTAATACAGTCAAATATACAAGCAATTTTTACCGAAACTGTGAATAATAAAGACAAACATACTGCAACAAAAAGTCAAAAGTCATACACTTTACTTTTTGATTTAATCACTAAGACTTAAATTACGATTCCGATCCCGGTTCCGACAAAAACTTTTGATTCCGATTCCGATTCCGCTTCCGGGAAAAATTACTTCCGATTGGAACCCTGATGTATGCTCAACAGTAAGTCATGTTGTTTGTTCACTAAACTCCTTAGAATTTTAATTTTGTAGCCCCACGTTACTTATTTTTCCTGTCATGATATAAAATCAACTATAGATTATAAATATTCCAAAGACTAAAGCAGAAGCGTAAACATTAAAATAATTCAAAAATAAATTTCATATTTGCATCCTTAAAAAGCGCAGAATTTCGCCGAAAACGTTCTACTCATTACTTTCTCACCTGGCCCGTAGCCAAGGCGGGTGGGCTCAGCAACGGGGCTCAACCTCTCCCACGGGGAATATTTTAACCTCTTGAAAATTTTTCAACCTTGCTTGTAAGTCACTGAAAATTTTTGTATGCCTTTTTGAGAACTTTTTAGGTTGAAATGCACATGCACTTTTACTTTTACAATTTTATATTTGGCAAAATTTTTTATTTAATACAAAGTGGTTTCAATATTTGACTAGGTAAAAGTGCCCCTAGAAGGGACAGATTGTGATATGTTTCGTTTGAAGCATGTAAAAGAGTTTAAACAAGGGTTAGTTAGACCATAGATCAGTAGGTAATGCTTATAATATTAGCTCCATAACTTCTATGAAAATAGTTGTCATCTATATCTTTGACGGCTGTTTTTCAGTGTTAACACGCGTGCGGTCAGTGAAACAAGAAACATATGGGCCCAGCTTCAAACGAAACATATCACAATCTGTCCCTTCTAGGGGCACTTTTACCTAGTTTCTTTCTTTTACATGGGATACTGTGAGGTTTTATGCTATGTCTACTCCTAAGCGTACGCCTAAGTCGAAGCAAAATATAAGTCTAAAGCGTACACTTGCTCCCTTGCAATCCACCAAAAAGCAGCCTGTTCTAAGCTTTAATGCATGAGAGGTTATTACAAAATATTACTGTCTTAGTTAGCAATTTCAGTAGTACAAACATCGCAGTGACACATAATCTATTGCACGGTGTCATTAGCATCACACAATAATATCGACTAGCTTCTAGTAATTACATATTTGTAATACAATTTTTTCGAAAAATTACAAAAATCAAACGTTTAATAGCAACTTAAATGAGACGTTTAGCTGTCCAATTTGTGTATGCCGAAGCGGCTAATTTGGATATTCTATACGCAAGTTACCTCATTCCAGCTCTGCTTTCCTGCAGAAAACATTCTGCAAAACTTTCAAAAAGCGTGCATTCTCGATGGTTGAAACATATATTGTAAACACTATCGTGTTTCAATGATTTAAACGAGTACTTACTGTATAAATATGGCTCAGACAGCAAAGCTTGTTTCCATGCCTCACGTTGTAAGAATGTTATTGCACAAAATTCAAGAAAATATTTGTGATGCATTGTTTGCATATGCAGTTGAGGGTTATCTAAAATAACCAAGTCATAGTACCGGTGTCATAGTCTGCTGAAGGAATCCATGTGCTCTGCTGTCCCCCTTTTAGAAGACTTTTTGTTCTACTTGAAAACCTTTTACGAACTGAAAAAGTGCTATTTCGGGAGGGGAAATCCAATGTTTATGCAGTCTGTTTATGTCAAAATAAATTAGTTTTGACTGACATTTTACGAACAGTGAATGCGACAACATTGACAACAAGAATAAGAAGCTAAAACGCTACTCCTGCTCGTAATGTTTCGACCATACAAAACCACGCTTGATAAATGCATACCTACTCGGGTCTAACAGTGAACATACATTCTGGGTTAAGGCTAGAATTTGAATTACAACTTACACCGTAGTCGCTGAACAAAATTGTAGCAGTCACGTTCAGGTGTTGTACACGCTAACGTAGTATTTTCCCATAACTGTATTTCGCATGATTCATTTGCAGAACTGAACGCGAAAAGTGTTTGTAGGCAAACACTGCAAACAACAAGACAGGCAGAAGAAAATAGTTTTAGCATAATTACAACCCTGTAAATAAAGTTGTAAACGTACAACGAGAGAAACGGAGTAAGCAAATTATATCAACGACAGTTAAAAATTGAACACTTTTGTTGAACGAATAGGGCCAGGCACGGCTGTACGGGCAAAAATGAATGGTTTATATTTAAGAAATAGTCACTGCAGTTGAAAATGTTTTATGTTTGGTTACAAACTGCCGCATATGTCTTGAAATCCAGACTTAAAATTTAGAATATTTTGAAAATATAGGTCTTGACATTTTGAAAGCTGTATTATGTTGTTTAAATTCAAAAATTGGTTGTTGTTTATGGGCATGGGGCTTTGGTTATTTAGCATGCGTCGCTGTTTAATAAAGCATGCATTAATTGCCTTGCATCTATGCTATGTAGTTTCTTCAATTTCTAAAAAAAATCGTAGATGAATTGATCTGCCAATTAAACGCGCGATACCGATAGTGCCACCAAGGTTAAATCTTGTATGACTTACTGTTACTGAAAAAGTTGTCTAAGGTCTTAGCTAGCCAGGGGAGTGTTTTGGTCAAACCTGCTTTTGTGATTTTTGTAATGGGTTTTTAGATACTTTTTCAATTGGCGCCATACGCCTTAATTTCCATTTGAAAGTTTTTGAAGCGTCACCCCGCTTTCAAAATCATGACTACGTCCGTGATTCCAAAGTATACTTGTTCCGGGAAATAGAACCGCTTATGGTTTTTCGAACATATTCCAAATTAAGATGAAAAACCTTCCATAAATGAATGAGAACTTAAAACGCATTGCGTTGTGGTACTTAATATGCCCTCGTGTTGCAGACATTTGAACGCGCTCGCCTAAAGAATGCATTATGGACTCTTGGTTCAAGTATTAATTGTCCAAACTAAATTACTGCTTCAACTATCCAGAGCTGTTTCACCTGTTCTGCCGTCTTCTGCATTACAGGCTTGACCTGTAAAACACAGCCCATCGACACGGTCTGAAGGCTTAGTAAAACAAATATTCGAATTGTCAAAGCATTTAAGTTGTATCTATAAAAACATCAAATTTAGCAATGCAAACTCTGAACTGTTTGAATATAGCGATTTTTCACGTTTTCTGCCAGAGAACAGTCCAGCTACTCATCGGGAATTTTGAATCATCCATAATCGACATCTAAATTTAAACAATGTTGTGTTAAAATTAGGTAGACAAATAAACACAATAGTGGTAATACCAATACCGGGCAAACGAAACAATGATTCAGCTTTTAAAACGGTTATCGCAACTTAGCTTAGCGAATTTAATTTTAAAAAGTTACCTTTACTAATTAAACACAAACAGATGCGTGTCTGAATTTCCGTTCGGTATGATACCTACAAATCCTGTGTGAAAAATTTTTGCCGAGTGAGCGTAGCGAGGGAGAAAATTTTTTTGACCATTAAAATCCGTGTTATCCTTAAGTCCGCTAACGGTAACTTTTTGTGTGTCTAGAAATTTTGGAACCGAATATAATTTTCATAGTTTCCCTTGTATACGCCCCTGAACACAAATATAATTTTTGCTATTCGACTTTGTTTGTTTACCTTTGTTTTGTTAAATTATAAAAATGTTTTACTAGTTCCCAGGTATGGCAAACGTACCGAAAGTTTTAATATGCTTTTACACATTGTTCAGCGTTTGCAGCAACCTGAACCTAGGCAAAGTGGTAAGAAATCAGTAGGAAAAATTCGCCGCCGGGGAGAGCGACATAGAATTTCCTAAACAACTTTCGTCAAATTATTAAATATTGGTCACTGTTACTTTTAAAGACGAGACTGTTGCTTAAACATATTTCTAAACTTAAACCTGAAACCCAACGCAAAAGATAATCCTAAAATTAAGCTTAAAGGTAAGGAAAACAGTTAGATAATGCGAAGTCTAAATTTACTCTCTATTTCGGTCCCGCGCAAAAACGGACAATCCGTACAAATAATTTGAGCCTAAATTTTAGTTTGATCTATATTGCTTTTTTGGAGCTGTTGCTTCAACCATTATATTTCATGGATGGCAATTAACAGTTCGAAACGAGAAGTGACAGACAACTTGCATGTTTTCATGCCAATTATGATTCTGATTGGAAAGTTTTCCATTAATCATAAATATTTTCAGTTTCATCAGCGAATTAATTTCAAGGTAAGATTCGATGTTACGCTGTGTATTGTGTAGAAATTGTTAAACCCTCCACACTACGTTTGTTGTTTGCACTCTATTTGTATTCGGATGCACATAGTATACTTTGTGAAGGAAAGGGTTATACACGTTTTATCGTTATGTTTAAAAAATCGGTTTACTGAACCCAAACTTTATAACCAGATATAATGACAGCAAAAATTAAAAATAACAAAAAACAATAAAACTTTCAGTCGCATTCAGCCGTTTTCGTCCAGCTCTGTTTATTGCGTAACGTGCGCAACTGCTTCAATATCGAAATGCAACAACAAATGATTTCTACGTTACATTAGCAGACACCTTTTTGTTAACCAACATGAGCAAGAACTCGCATTTGGGATACTGAGTTTACTACTACGGCAGTGTCGTGTAGTATACGGCGTAGTGTAGCATTAGCATAAAAGTTGATAACTGCACACTTTCATATCGGAACATAAAAACTGTTTTAATTGTTATTCGCCTGTAACCCCTTCTGCAGGACTTGTTAACACATTCTCAAAGAGGCGGACCCAGTAATTTGTGAATTGGGTAATACTATAATATCAAACAAATGCGCAGCCAGCAGAAATCAGGCGTTAACACCGTCCTTTGTGATATTGTATCCTGTAAACGGCGTAGGAAAGCATTTAAGACTTAGTCAAAGGCTTACAGTTAGGAACTTCAGCATAGTCTAAGCCTGTGAAGGAACGTGTACGAGAACCTTGACTTTTTCAAAGGGTTTTTAGTAACATTCTCGTTTGGTAGTAAAAAAGAGGGTCTTTTTGTTTATCCCCGCAGCCTGCGTTTGCCCAAAAGTGGTCGGATTTTGAAAATTTTTGCATATTTGAGCTTCTCATTATCTGCCCTGATCATTTCATAACTAGATTTGAATTTTTAAAAAAATCTATTTTTTAAAATTCCCAAGGTCACGCCCTCTGGATCCAAATTTTTTTGGCCAAAGTTTAACAAATTATATACCATTTGATGCACCTTGCAGTCTGAGTTCAACAGTGTAAAAGTTTTTGAAATCACAGACGATTGGTCAACGAATTATGGTCAAATAACTGATTTTGCGCCGACATATATCGTTGGCAGCGCGCCAAATCAGTTATTTGAACATAACTCGTTAACTAATTGTCTGATTAAAAAATTACACCATTGAACTTAGCCTTGCAAGCTGCATCAAACGATGCAATAGTTTGTCAAAGTTTTTGCAAATTTTTTTTGGTTCCAATGGGGGACCTTGCGGCCTTAACATCGAATTTTTCAAAAATGCAAATTTGGCCATGGAATGACCAGCAGAGGCCATGAGAAGCTCAAATATGCAGAAATTTTCAAAATCTGACCACTTTTTGTCAAACGCGGGCTCGGGGATAACCGAAAAGACCCGGAAAAAACCCCTCCGAAGTTTTTATACAGCGTAAAACTCCCTATGCAAAATCCTGGCAACGCCCCTGCTATCGAAGGCATGTTTGTTTAATGAACATTGTTTATTATTACTATCTGTGTTGCAGCGTTGCAGCGATTTTACGAAGCAGAACCTGTTGAATATTTGGTTTTGTTTTTCTTCTGTATGCAAACTGTTGGTTTGGGCTTCAGTACTCTTTGACTTTTATTAACACTTGACATGTCACTCGTGGTTTCAATTATGTGCCCTTGTTAGGGACGCCGCTGGGTAAAAACTTGAAAAAACAGCAAACTTAAGTTAGAAAATGATATAACCTATTTGGCGCCCCTTTTTCGCTAAAGGCACCTTAACCATTACTTTTTCCTCAATCTTATGGATGTGGGCTTTTAGCAGGGTACAACTGGAGGTCTGCCTCCGGTTCCGGCTCCGGCAGAAAATCGGGCTCCGACTGCGGTAGAATTTTTGCCGAAGGTTCCGGCAATTTCAATAGTACACTTTTGCATAATTTTGCAAAATTTATCTGTTTAGCGCGTTTCGTTTTACTTTTGTCGCAATTTTCAGGAAAGAAATTCCGAAATTTCGCAGAAAATTAGCGTAAAACCAAACAACTTTTTAATAACATATCGCAGATATTGGCTAAAGTTAGCTAATTAACCATCATTTTTTACTACCTAATTTCGCCTCACCTCCATCTCCAGCACTTCTCTCACAATGTGAACACAATCCGTGTTTTTGCAGTGATGGATCCAGAATTTTCTGACTAGGTGCGATGTGGCAAATGTTGTGAAACGCAAAAATTGTAAAGTAGAAAACATCATTTTATCACCAAAAAATTTTGTGATGTGGAAAAAATGTAAGATAGGGACCATATCATTTCATCACCAAAAAATATTCTGATGGAGAAAATTGTAAGGCAAATGAGGAAAATTATAAAGACAAAGAACTTATCGTTTTATCACAAAAAATTTCTAAGAAAAAATTAGGGACCTTACCTTGTTTTACAAAACGTTTTCGGACGGAAAAATTGTAAGGTGGGAACCTTCCACTTTATCACAAAGAATATCTGATGGAAGGCGTGCGCCAACCCCCCTCCCCCGTCTGGATCCACTTGTGTGTTTTGGTTGTCTTTTCATCCAAATCGTGATACGGTTAAAATTGAGTGACTTTGGCCATTTTTTTAAGTTTCGTTTGTAAACATTTTGCTTTCAAACATTGGCCAGCGCCAAAGTCACCCCCATGACTAACATTGACTGCTTTCTTTGACCTGATGCGGTCTATTTTGCTGTATGTTAAATCCTTTAATAGCTATAGCCAGAAAAAACGTGGCCGAAGTCATCCTCGAAGACGGCTGATTTAGCCAGGGGGTGTATGACTTTGGCCAACGTAATTTGCGATGGATTTAGCAGCTCATGAAGTAAATGTGGCGCTGACGGGCTCATAAAACTATCTATATACGTTTCCACTTTATTGATATCTTAAAGTAATGAACAGAAAACAACAAAAAATGCAATAAACCCTAAATTTTGAATGTTTTTCGCAGCATATTCTTGGTACGTAACTAGCTGAAATAGAAACTTAAACAGCATGTACTTTTCATACCGTTATTGATATCTGAGCAGTCATTGTAAGACGGTTCGTACTTCCACAGAACGAGGCAATACAGTTTAACCTTAGCGTCATCTAAACACTCAGTATATCTGCACACATAGATGCACCAATTACATCTTCTTTTTATACTCTTCAAAACACTCAACAATCTCCATATAGGATTTGGGTTCCAGTTCAAAGTCCGAAAACAGACACAGAGGCAAAACTAACAAGCAAAACACCAAACGGCAATCCAAACGCGCGCCGGCCAGAACAACAAACCCCGAACCCCCAAAAAAGCGCGCCGCAAAAAAAAAAAAACCACAAAAATAGCATATACCCAAGTTAAATTATGACGTGCTATAGTGCAGTAAATCCACATATATACGTACGTAATAGTTAGTTTTTTGAGACCACACTTTGATTATGAATTAAACTAACTAGGCAAGCGAAGATGCTGGTTTTTGCTTGATACGCAACGGCGACGAAGTTGTCTGGATACGCAATATCTCCGGAATCGAATACGGCTTTAACATGTCGCAAGCGTAGGCCAAATACTTCGGTCTGGAATTTCAAATGCATAATTATTGCACTTATTATCTAAACCAACAGTTGTAATTGCAAACTATAGGAGTATTTCTAAACGTACACGAAATCGTCTGCCATAGTAATACGCCCCGTAGGTGGCTGTGCCACTCATATATATCAAACTAAAAACAACAAAATTAAAACCAAACCCAAATCCACACCTTAATGGAGTCCCCGGCTCCGCTTAGTCTCTTAAGAAACTAAGTTAGGCTTAAGCGTTGCAAAGCGGCGTAAAATTTACATAATCTATGCGTGGCTGCTGCGTCCGCAAGGTCAAGTTATCAGGGGCCCTGCGTGGCCATTTAATAATTATTGTTGTCAGGCTTGATACGCCAAAACGCATAGCTAGCGGTTTTGGGGGGACATATTGTTGTTGTATGTATGAATTGTAGTGTTAAGTTCAGGTATCCCAAAAATATGCAAATCAACTCAACCTGGACAATGGGATAGCCAGCTTCCATAATCATTATTACCGTTGGAGTTTACAAAATGCGGCGAAAGTTTTCCTGCGATTTTACAGTTGGCTTGTTAGCTTATTATTATTATTATTTGTGATCGGAGTAGTTGATTTGTGCAGCGGTACCGGGAGCCTTAGACGAATAGGAGTAACTAAATAGATAGCCACGGTAGCTCCATGTGAGCCTACGGTGCACCGTCGGAAGGAGTTGCAAGTAAACGGAGCGCACAGCGCGGAGCCTACAGGCAGTACCTGGAGAAATCGGGATAACTGGGAAATGTTGTAACGGGGTTCTTGGGAGTTGTTTAGAATTTTCTGGGGGATGATCGCGATCTATGATAATATCGGTGTTTCCGGTGAATGTTGTAAGTTTACCTCCATCAAGTTTGTTGATTTTGATACTTCACGCAGCTATTTATACATTGTTTGTTTAATTTGCCCACTTCTCTTTTCATTCTTACGCATTTGTGAAAGGTGTACTTAATTTAATGGTTTTAACATAGCTGTACGCTGGTGGTGGTGGTGTTGTTGGCTCCAGCAATTTTGAGTGACATTTTGCGTAGTTTTGCATAGTTTACTGTGTATTAGTTTTTAGATTTACCCGCTTGATCTGAAATATATTGATTCTTATTAGTAATGTTTTTAGCCGAATTTTACTTTTTCTGTTACGAACCGCGTGATAAGTTCAATACCATGAGCGTGCGCGAAAGCTATTTGTTGGGGAAAAATCGCAATAAACATGTTGTTTAAAGTTTGCGTGAAGGTTATTTATGTCTGGGGAAACAAAAATAACGTAGCAACCATATGTCATGTATTAACTATGAGCCAGTGTTGTTTTTGTCTACATAAAACGGTCTTATTGTTGAATTCAGGAAATATGTATTTGTTTTGTAATGAATCAGGCCCGTAGATAGCTCAACATGCTAGAGGGACAAATAGTTATAAAAAGTGCATACAGTCTACTTCTCTTAAGACATTTATAAGCGGGGCAAACATTTCCACGGCAGCAAATATGAAGAGGTGGAGATATATGACCGATATGGTTCAGGCTTAGGCTCGGGCTTAAGTTTGTGAAAGTATTGTAATCTCCTTGAATTGTTCGCTGGGGGAAGTGTGCAAGAGAATTGGCAATCCTAAGTAAGAAAATTTTTTCCTACTGTAATGCAGTCGAACGAGAAAACGGCACAGGCCTAAAAGTAACCGTGACCGATTAAAGCTGTTCATTCAACTGCACCGTATTTTAATAAAGTAAATTAGTTTCGTCACGCTAAATGATGTATCATTAAATCAGCTAAAACTAAAATTAATAAGCAATTTTAAATTCACTGAACATTATAGCACCTACCGTGACCTTTCACCTATCATAGCCTAGTAATTACTAGGTCGACGCAACGTGTTCGTCAATCTAAGAAATCAGATAAGGTTTAATTTAATTTTACTCATTCTATTTAAATCGTGAAATTTTTAAAATTTACCATTATTCAATGACAGGGGTCGTTTTATGACTTAGGGATTGTATATTATATATGCATCAAATTTCAATTGCTCTTTACCTATCAAATTTGATGTGCTACAGAATTTGTAAAAAAATTCAATTAGAAAAAAATTGTTGCAAATTCGGGCTGTTCATTTTGAATTTGAGCAATGAGGAAAATTGTTTTTGAGTTTTAAACTTTTTTACTGTTTAGAAATTTGAAGTCTTAGTTTGATGTGTTATATTCCAATATTCTTTTTACCATTAAAAATCAAAAAGTATAAATTCGTGTACGGGAATTGAATGCTTTTATTTTCACGGTTAACTCACCGTATTATAGATGGTGCATAACTCAAGTATTGGGATGAATCTCATACAATCTGTCTCAAGTAAAAAAATGTTATTCATGCATTTTACAGCGTATAGAAATAATCATTAAATAATATTTTAGCTCTTGTTCAGTATTCTCCACAAGCTTAGGTTGTAGCGTATTCTTAGGTATAGCAAAAAGCTGGAAGCCTAAAGCATTTACCTGAGCCTAAGCTTGAGGCTAAAGTCTAAGCCTTAATATTAAACGTGGCGGAAAGTGTACAAGAACCAGTATATCACTATATGATCAACAGAAAATATGCCTGAAACTAAAAGAGTAAACGTTGCCCTTATCGGGTTCGGTCGCATGGGTAAAATTCGTTTTGAGGCGTTAACCACCACATTAGTAACTTCTACGCGTCTCGTGTACGTTGTGGACAAATTTCCTGAAATTCCACAAAAAATAATTACGGAACGTTATGGCGACGATAATCCAGGTCCAAAAGTGATCGGATTCGATCAGTTGAATTTGGTTTGGAATGATAAAAGGTGCGAAAGCTTGTGATGTATGTTAACCTGAAATTTAGCCAGTTCAGGGTCCGATTCAGAAGGGGCCGGGGTCATTAAGTGCGCCTTAATTCCCTATTTGTCTTATAAAAAAATTCTTCAAACATAAAATTGAAAAACGCTGCGAGGCAGACAGCACCAATCGAGCGTGTGCGGCAAAGTATCCCTTAGGTTCTGTTGATTAAAAACCTGTGAATTCCTCATATATTTTTCCTGGATCCGCCTATAGGATTTCATTTCTGAAAGATATTGGGCGTAGTATATACTGCCATTCCTTTGTATATGCCCCTGATGCAATAGCCAAAGGTCTATAAATTGTTCGCATGAGTATTTGAAAGTACTAAGCTTGAATGGGCATGGTTTTTCAGCTGCTTAATGAAAAGGGACTAAAGTATTCTAAGCATTTTTCCAATACCAATGGTGCAGATAAATATTTTGCGTAGGCTTAGACTAACGCTTAGGCTTTAACTTAAAGTATGATGGTCTCAATATAGTTTTGTAGAATTTACAAGCGGTTGCTAAATACATTTCAATGAGTTGTACATACTTGTTTATATTTATAGCATAGCTGCCGTGTTTGTCTCAGTGCCAACCGATGATCATTTCAGTATCTTAACTGCCGCTTTTTCCGCAGGTTAGATAGCTTACTTTTGAATTGAACCTAGTGGTGTAAATAAAAAGATTCTTCTGCACCCCCGACAACAATCTTAGGCTTAGGTTTAGGGTAGAAAACAGATTAGCTTAATCTAAATCTTAGCATAATCTTTTGCCTAAGCTTTTGTTTCAGCCTAAGCTTGAGCCTTATACTTTAATGTGGGCGGAGTCAACACGAGCCAAATGTTATATAAACTTAACCCTCGGCGTTTTAAACGTATTTTGAAAAGTTTCGGTCTGAGCGGAAGGAACACATTCGTGTTTACGGGTAGACCCGCCCAGATTCACTACACACGGGAGTTGCGTATCCAGAAGCATCTGCAGGTGTACCCGAGTAAGCTTAGACCAGTCTTAACGGATGCCCAAGGTTAGCGATTCTTCTAGCATTATCCCAATCAACTGAAACTGCTATGTACAACCAACTACAGCTAATGCAAGAATCACAGGTGACTGCTTAACGTCGAAAATTGTACAATTGTGATTTGACCAACCACAGCCTATAAACCGCCTATAGTAGCCAAGACCCAAAGACTCAATCAGATCCAGCAACCTTCTGTCTAAAACCTAGCTACAACAACACAGACTACGCCATGCATTTAGTGCAACTTCCGCAATATCATGCGTGCACCTGGTAAAGTTTTGAGGGTTTAGTGTAATGAACACTGAAGCCAAAAAAGCTTCAGTGTCCAGCACACTGAAGATAAAAAGATTCAGTATACCGACACAAACCGTTTAGTGAATGCTAAAAACTGAGGGCAGTCCTACGGCGTTCAGAGAGCAGCATAGGCCGGGTCGCTCTCTATGTACTACTGCTGCACGAAGTACAATCTATCAACGCTGAAACGTTTCACATAATACCAGTATGCGCTAATGTATTAAGGTTTCAATGGCTACTTAATTGCATGTTTTGCTGGAGAATTTGAATCCAGTGTATTAATTTAGTCTAAGAGTGCGACTAATTTAGAAAAAGTATAAGTCAGTTCCGCGGCGCTTCCGAGGGTTCACAAGAGATCGCTAATATATCATCCGGTTTCAATATACATTCTATCAAAAGTGTGTAATAAAACCTCGGTTGAGCTGTTACTTTTTTGTGCGGGTAGGTTGTAAAACGTGAGCAGCCTAAGGCAAGTGTGAAGTTTACCATATGAGTAATCTCGTGACGTAATTTATTATCAAAAGATAAGTAAAACAATAACTAAAGTTCAGTATCGAATACTACGGCAACCCAACTAGAAAGCAAATGCTACACCAGTAACGGTTTAAACCAAGCTCCTACACACCTTGTTATTGTGGCGTCTGTTTGACAACTGTTCAGTCTCCCCTCGGATTTCGTAAGAATAAACTGTTCGTCGTTACCAACCGACCAATTCCCAGCGAAGAACTGGCATCAAACAAGACGGAAAAATCACATTAAACAAACAGTAAACTCGATACAGGCCCTACCATTAATTTACCAACAGACCTCTGAACGATAAGCAATCGATCCTTTAACACCTCGTTGGGCTGAAATTTAGATTTCGCCATTTTGCCTGAACCAGAAACGAACCACGCAATACTTTCGAGTAAGGCGCAAATTCACACAGAGACAATCACTTTGTTTACAGTAAAAGTCGAAAACTAACTCCATGCTTAAATGTAAAGTTTGGTCAAAAATCTGCAACCTATTCTATTGCAGTCCCTGGGTACGACTGTTCTAAAGCTTTTTATAACTGCGAACTGACTAATTCGCATTCAATTGGCGAAAAATGTTACAGGAAAACATGTTTTTGTTGAGAAACCAGTTGCAAACAACTACGAACAGACGAAAGAGTGCTACAATATAGCTGAAGCTCATTCATGTCATTTATACTGCGCTATCAACAGGCTAGTTTACCTCTTACCAAACGAATATCTACGACAGCTCGTCGTCTGACAACTTATCACCCAACAACTTTCAAAGTATAAACCTAGGCATGATCTTAAGGACAAGCCTCAGCTTAAACCTAATGGTGGGTGACAAATTGACGCGTTTATATGAAATGTCGCATTACGAAATTTCAGTCGACGAGTTGCCAAGGCGACGAAATGTCGTGGAAGCTACTCAAACAAGTTCAATATACTGTGCTGCAGCCACTGCGAAGTCTTTTGCGATGAACTGCAATTACCTGTTGCTATACATACCGAACATATCTGTAATCTAATATTTGATACGTAAGCAGGATTATACAGAGCTGTTCACAAAACTTTTCTTGCAATTACAGTTTAGGCCTGAGCCTGTGACGTTTGGATTAACATCCCGCTGCTTTAAATCAATCATAATGTCGCGCAATTTTTTCGCCGCATTTTCACTATTTAGACAGGCATTATGAAAACTTTTGCATATTTGACTTTCCCACGATATCTCGTATCTTTCCACACCGAAATTTGAATTTTCAAAAAATTTGACTTTTTTCGGCCGCGAAGTGCTCTTGGGTCGAAAAATTGTAAAAAAGGCTTGTAAATACTTATCATTCGACACATCCTGCAAAACTCAGTCGAATGGTGTCCAATTATTCACGATTGAACAAGCGGTGCACGAGTCATAATCTCATATTAACATGCTAATACGACAGTTTACGCCAAAAACAATATCACAGGAACGATATTCAGATTGCGTATCGCGAGCGTTTCAGCTTGACTAATGTCAATACTTTTATGTGAATTTAGGAGATTTGACCCAGCGTATCAGAGAATAACGAACGCGGTGCGTTCTGGATCACTCGGAGAAATCCAGCTGTTAAACCATGTATTCGGAGACCATCCTGAACCCGATACGTCAACATTGAGTGGTTTAGGTAATTATGCTATGATTGTTTGCAGGGGACGGATTCATTATTTTCAAAAAGTGGGGGCTAAAACTATTTCTCAGTAAATTTAGGAATGATATTTCAATTATACTTGATTTACAATGGAGTGACCTGAATGCATGTACACTCTTGTATAGAGATTAATAAACTAGGCGGGTGGTACTTGGGATCGACTCTTTGAGCCCATACTCGTTGGAATCGTGAGTGATGTTTTATGATATATTTCATCCGCAACAAAATTGGTATCTTGTGGGCCAGCCGTAAGTGACTGATAGTTATAAAATTTTCAATATACTTAAAATAGAATTGAACCATTTTTTATGGTTTTCACTAAATAGACGGCACCTCTACCAGCACTAGACAAAACTGTCTAATGAAGCCGCTTTATTTAGGGTGGACTCGCAAGCCGACACTTAAAGCAAACAAGAAATCGTTCCGCGAAGGGGTGTTTTAATGCAGCTATTTTTCATTTAGCGTCCACATCTACGTCATCGTAGGATATATTTCGGCACAAAAAACTAGTATTTTCATATGTAGGCGCGGAATGTCAAAATTATAGACTTCCTTTCATAAAGACAGCGGTATGCCACAAATGTTTCGTCTCGATTTTGTATTGACAACTGCCCGGGTTATTTATTACAAATTTTACACTTAGGCTTAATAGGCTTGAGATTACTGGATTAGGCTTATGCGTGTACCTAGGTCTATGGTACTGTTTAGCCTTAGCTTTAGACTAATATTGCCCGACGCTGAATGTAGAAGCACTCCACTGGTACCATATCCCAATCAGTATTGATGTTTGTGGAGCAAGAACACTGCTTGAACGATCCAAACGCTGATGATTTGCTAATCCCCAACTGCTGATATGTGTTATAGACATTTGAGAACACGGGCCCTAATTTCAGGAAGTATTTTCTTGGACATGACTTTTCACTGTATCGACAGCTTTAACGAACTTATTCCAAACGCGTCTTGGGCTGAAATCAATGCAACGGCGATGGCGTGGAAGCAATCTTATGCTGAACAGAATACACATGACTGCTGTTCATTTACGGTCAAATATTCGACGGGAACAATTGGAGTTGCGAGCGTGGTTCGATATGCTCCGTATGGATACGAAAATCGACTTGAGGTAATATATCTTGAATAAACTGAAAATAGGATGTCCTGCGCGTTTCAGTCCTACAAACTAGTTGTTGATGTTTTCCTATTAACTGAACTGATATTGCTTCAGTGGTATATTATCAAAATTTATTTTCTCATCTGTTAGCTAGCAACAATTTTCAAAAACGTCGCATCAACATATTGACATTGTTTTTGGTTCTGTAAAGCTAAACGACAATCAATTATTGTTATTTTCAAAATAAAACGGTAGTCTTGTTTGTTTTGGTGTTGAGATCGATTGAATTTTTATGCAACCAAAGTATGATTAAATTAAAATTGCAAAATTCCGATTCCGATTGATTGAGCAAACAGAATCGGAATTGGAACTCGTTTTGAATCGGAATTCTAAAAGCAAGACAAGCTTAATGTAAGCCCAAGCAATAAATATTCTTAATATTTAAGTTTACCCTACTGCGGTCTTGTGAGAAACCGGTTAGCCAGCGGAGCACCACTAAAACTAACATGGGCTGATGTTTGAACGATTAAACTTTAGTATATTTGACTGTGGGTCTTTCTTCTTGGAACGTAAAATGTCTCATATATACCGGTCGAGAAAAAGGTGACATTCGATAGACTCTCGATTGAAGTGGTTTAAATCAGACGGAGACAGACCAAATAAACTTATTCACTATGCCGGCCTTAAGATACGGCCCCAAAAAAGGTCAAAGGGCCCCCAATAAAACGTTTTGCAACTCTGTGGTCAGCGCAAAAATTTTTAGTTTGCAAAAATGGAGACACAAGGGTCAGCCCCCATTCGGGATGCCTTTTTATATAAAAAATCAGCCATGCGTGACGATCCATGAAACTTCAAGTTTGCACACAACTCTGTACCCGAATAGACAACGTGTTAAGTGCTTTCAAAAATCTTTCTTACCTTCGACCATGAATATTATATTGGCAGTTTGTGTTTCAGTTGTTAGCAAAAAGTATGGTAGGTTTACAATTATTCGTACGGAACAAAATGATCGTCACTCTCTCTATCCGTTTGCTCTAAACCTCACACCAAATTCTTTCGGCTAATGGGTCCGATACATTCAATGCACGCAAATAATTTTTTTATTTTTGGAATCTAGACGAAGTAAACTTTATATCCCAGCAGAATATATAAAACATTTGACTACAACGATTTTGGCCATGATTTTGATGTTTTATAAATTAAATCGGGTGGGAGTAAAAATGCAACGCGCGCTGGGTATAATTTTTACACAGCACTGGAGCTTTGAAAAGTGTTCATTGCGCTGTAGGTCACAACAGCAGACCAAAACCAAAATTCTGTGTTAACATATAGTACGATCATTCAATTTTGCTAAAGCTTAAAGCGATAATTTACTTGCGGCGACAGTTTTTGTTTCACCGTTGTTGTTTCAGGTAATTGGCACAAAAGGCGCAATGGTTGCAGAAAATCAACGTCCAGACAGCGTTATCGCAAGGTCGGAACGTGGAGATTTGTTGACTTCAATTGAATATTCATTTCCTCAACGATACAAAGTTGCGTTTCAAGATGAAGTTGCTCACTTTTTACAAGTTGTAAAAGGTAATTCTGAGTTGGGATACACTACCGTATTGAGCGCAACGGTTTGTGCGTTTGATATTTGACGGTTTAAATTTACAGACTTATTCACAAATGGCAATAGTAAATAGATGGAGCGTTAGATTTGGTATCGCCAATAACCGAAATAAGGCATCTTCAAATGGGATTTAAGGTTGCGCTATACTTTTAAATGGTTCAGTCGTATAGTGAGCGGCGTCCAACAACGAATCCTAATGCATACCAACTTGTAAACGACATTTTAGTGACGCTCTAACCGTTAAATGAACATTCGTCACATAAATGCGTGAAACCTATTAGCACAGCAAGGCGTATTATCCAACAGATTTAGAGGTGCATCAAGTGAGATTGAAACGACGGGAGGCGCAACCACGTGTCGCAAACTGAGGGAACAAACAAAGCTTATTTAGTTTGCCTATGACCCTCCACATCACAGCTATCAACCCTGTGGAAGGAACACCCATTCAGTATTAAGTACATTCTGTTTGTGTCTTTATTTTAGTTACCTTTTAGTTTGTTTGCAGGTAAAGCTGAAATGGCTGTAACAAAAGACCAGGTGCTTAACGTGATGCGTATGATTTCTGCTGCAGAACAATCGAATAAGAATAAATCTGTCGTTAAGATTGATCTTTAACTAATTTAGGCCAACAGCGGATTACGGCTATAATTCTAAGTTTAAAACACGGAATCAATGTTACTTTTAAGACCATTGCATTTATTTATCGGTTTGCGATTTGTGACTTCAGCAAAATTAACCGATTTTCGGCTTAGGATTTGGATATGTTTCACTTGTGCTGATGATACACACATAGTGTTGTGAATATTTCAATACTTTTGGAGACTCATATACATTTTTCCGCATTAACGTTTAGGCTACGATTCAAATTGCCTAAGCTCGCCTATAGTGAGCGTAGGCCTTCGTCTGGAGGATGTGCATGAGCCTTTATCGTCAATTTCGAACGAACGGGTCTATACTTAAAACTTGCAAAGTGCAATAATTTTATTGCGTTGTTTAGCTTAATTTTATATATGCATTTAGATAATATTAATCATGTTCATAGTACAACTAACGCGCAATATTAAATTTTTACTAAAAAAGTTCAAAACAGTCACAGATTTGACAGCGTCTGAAAATATATAACTCTAGCCTACACTCAAATATGAATTGCGTATTTTCATGGAAATCGTTGGGAAAGACATTAGTTAACTGTTCCAGCCTTCCAATTTATATTGTTAAAGCTGGAACGCCTCACATAAGTAATTTGGACAACTTCCCAACTTAATGTGACGCAAGCCTAAATATATGAATAAGTAGGGTTGCAAATGTTGCAACCACGTTGACTTGTAGATCTGATTATCAAAAACACCAATATATACAACCATTGAAAAAAGTAATCGCTATGCTCGGACGTGTATAATCGTAATGAATTTGAAAGTTTTTTCATGTTAACATTGAGATCTAGGTACAATACATTGCGGTCGAATATTGTGACATCATATTAAAGTTATGACGCGTGTGAAGGTAACGAGCGAAGTTTTTACGTGTTTGTCTAAAATTGGCAAGCTTGGTCCTTTATTCTATGCCTAAATAAATAGACCTAAACTGATGAAGCCGCGTCATCGTAGACGTTATCATAGGGACCGTATATCAAATAAATGTAGGATCTCTATTCAAATAAACGACATGCTGCACAGTTTGTCTTAAAATTTTAATTCTTTTTTAAGTTTTCAAGACTGAAATGTCTAGTATCTCAGACATTAACAGTTTGAACAGCTTAAAACATATAAAAAATATCATTATATTTATGACATTAGTATAGGGTATTGACCATATAAGAATAACTTTTTTATTTTAATGTACGCAATCGCGTTGCGCTTGTATATTCTTGAGGGCGAATCACGGGTAGAAAATTTCAAAGTGTGTGTAAAAATTTGTGATTCTTTACCCATCTGGAATTTTGATAATCTACCAACAAAATATGTTTAACTATATTAGCCGGACGTTCCGTTGCTTTATGTTTCAGATAGGATCACGGTCTGTTTTTCCATATATCACGGTAGAAATGAAGATCTGCAATTGACTCAGGTAGCAAAAATCGACTTTCGTACCCTGTATATTTTTTGCTTGAGGGTTTCGCAATTTTAGTACCGATATTTTTTGTAGTTTATAAAATTTTTTACGTGCAGTAGATTCCTTTTTAAATTTCAAGCAATTTTTGAAGTTTGTATTGTGGATTTTGTTTGAAGAAACGCTTAAAGGGTAACTCTGACTTGGGCGGACTAGCAAATGTTACGAAGTGCAATCTTTACTGTATGCTCTTATATGTGCCAATTTTTTGAGGGGGTAAGTGTAATTTAGGAAGGACAGTACCAAGACGCGGTGGTGGTTAAGCAATCTTTACCGAATAACAGGTTTGCTTTAACTCATGGAGTCGGCTTCCGTGCCAAATATCTGTCACTATTTCAGATCTAATAGCCTTATGTTTTACACATTCGTACTAATTTCAGGGATATTTGTCTTAATTTTTCATGAATGATAGTGTTTAGTTAAAAAAATTTTAGACCAATCTTTGTGCCCGTAGTCGACGGGGCTGAGGTCCACTAGAAAATTTTTTAACCCCTTAGAAAATGTTCAACCTTGCTTGCAAGTAATCGAAAACGCTTGTATGCCCCTACTGAAAATTTTTCAGCCCCCCTTGCAAGCTGAGCTTCCGAAATAAAAGTCTGCAATTCAAGAGATATATATCTTGACGGTGTATTAAGACATAATTGTCATAAAATTCAGACTATATTTCTTAAATGCCAGGCAATTTTTTGTGCACAGCCAGCAAGTGCTTCTATACAAAAACTAGACAATCCTATTGCTGTCGGTGATAGGTACTATACGCATTTGAGAATACGAGTTCCGATATAGAACTAACACTTTCGATTCGTTTTGATCACTTGTTACAACAAGGTGGAAAACCCACGTTTATTTTCTATTCTATTCGCATAGATTTTCATGATTTAATACTTCAGCAAGCGTAAATAAACCACGTATATTGTCTATATATGACGTTGACCAAGTAATAATTCAAGGCCCTGAGCAGTCCAAAGTTGCCTTGCAACATGATCTGGTTTAAAATGGAATTTTATATGTCTGAACAACCAATATGATGTTTTGATTGGATATCTTGTTGCCTGGGTGACTGAGGTACTGCAATCTAAATCGTTGTCACCAGAAACAAAAGCTGTTTTCTGCGGCTGAGGGAAACTAAGGTCATAGCAGCCCGAATACAACCCTTAAAGGTATGGCAATTGCATTCAGCGCTAGTTGTGATAGCGGTTTGCGTTTCCGGTTTCGTTTCCGGGTCTGTTTACGTCGTTTACGTTCGGAAATCAACCCGTAGCGTTTCAGTAATTTTCGCCGTCGTTTTTTTGCTTTCACATCGCCACTATAAAATACGCTGCTATGCGATGATTTTATCAAATTATCATTATTATTATTATTATTATTATTATTCATATTTTTATTACTGTCAAGTGTTGCCGACGTAGTTGCAATTAAGTTTTGCGACAAATCAGTAGCGTTTGATGTTTTTTGAATTTTTGAGCCATTGCTGTTCTCTGCTCGGATGGTAACGTTATATTCACCGTCGGCAGCGTTTCCCATTTGAACAATTGTTGCGCGTCTCAGTAATCCAGTACTGTGACACTGAATAATATCCATCAGTGCTGGAATGCATTTCAAATGTGCGAATGTCAAAGGACTTCCGGGTTCGTCTTGTCGGCAGAGTTCTAAGCATTGCGGTGTCGGTTCACCTTTGACGCGATGAACGTTTTTGGTTACACAACAATCGGTATTATCGCGTCCAGCACTGGCACAAGCGAATATTTGTCTAGCATGCTTGACAAGACTGCAACCGTTTTTGTGTGATTTGTACAACTGAAAATATACAAGACTGTGAGCTTTAGTAATGCTTTCAGCAACACAAAATAGCTTTCATGTTTTGAAAAAAAGCGTTGCAAATTGATGCTAAAATATTGTTTTGTCACACGTTAACAAGCAGCCCATGAAGGTTCCGAGAGACGGGGTACACATGCCTTGTATGATTCAGTTCGATACAGGTACAGGAACGCGGAGCTACATACATACTTTTGGACAAACAGAGGTAACCGGCAGCTCAATTTTGACTACGGGTGACGTCCGCCTACTGTCACTCCCATTAAAATTGTAAATGTTTGCAACAGTTCAGCTTGCGCTGATTCTATAATAACGACTGGCTTTCCATTAGCTTCGCTTAAAGGTTTTCTGAGCGTTTTCCGTTAATATCCCACCAGCCGGTGTTTATCGAAAAATCGTGGGATTTGAATGTTTTTGCATATTTGAGCTTCTTATGGCCTGCTCTGGTAGAGTCCTCAACAAAAGCTATACGCTTTATAATGATGGTTACAAAAATGTTGAAATAAATAAGCAGGGCAAAACAAGTATTTTTCAGATTTAGCCGTTATTTTCTGTATTTGCCCCTTTACGTCTAATTTGAATGTCTCAACAAGTAATAGCCACTGAAATTGTGTAGATTAAATATAACCTGCTATTCCTACAGCTAAAAAGAAAATTACCATGAAATATGGCTAGATTTACTCAAATAGCTTCAAATAAAGTTTTTTTCATGTATTTTAAAAAGTTTTTCCAATAGTTGAAGACAAACTTTAATTGAGCCAGAACTTTGCACGCCAGTTTAAACAAGAATTTAGTCGTTGTATACCTACATGAATATTTTTTATTTCATCTGCGATTCAGTTTCAAGCTAGAATTTGAAACCCGAACTCTAGCGTGGGAACCGTTTAAAATCGCTATTCAGCTATTGGAGTTTGGTGGTTGACCCCGAATTGGCTCTTACATTTTGTGCGGTTTTTGTGCTCTACATCGGCGTGAAATTGTTACACACTGTACATGGTGTATTGGTTGTGAAAGTTTGCAATTAGCTACTCACAATAAGCACTGAGTAAGACTGCGTGATAACAAACTTACTGTTGACGTTGTAGCATTATATTGACAAACACCAGCATGAGCACATTTGTTTAGTCCTTGAAAAATACAGCAATTATTGTAACGATAATTTGTAAACGCTTTCAGTATCTGAAAAACAACAATTTTTAAATTTTAATTTAATCTTATTCACCAATCAATAAAAATAAATTTCGCATGAAATGCACACATACCTTTTGGTTAAACCATGAACGTACGTTTAGGTATGCATTAACTTTTTGCGCAAAGTCGAAATAAATTTTGACAAAATTTCATTGATTATTGTTAAAATTGGCGACAAAACGTGCTATTAACGGTCAGAAAGGCTTTGAACTTATAGTTTCTACTACAATTATTCAGTATGCAGACGAGTAGGAAGTAAACGCATAAAAATAACGTAAAAGGATTTTAATCAAAATGTCAGAAAACGAATGAATATATATTTCAGTATAAAAGTTTAAAAGACGGGTTTTATTTCTGCTAATACAATTCAGGTATTGAAACGTTCACTAGTCCTGCTAATAGATTTATAAAAAATCAGGGAATACTGCTAAAAATGTTTTATAATTTTGAGTTAAATTTGCTATTATTGCTTCAGATTAAATCATTGCCGCATATCTGTACTGAAAAACTGTAGAAGTGTCTTATAACTAGCCATAACCGTAAAATAACGAATTTGCTGTATTTTTGATTACTAAAACAAAATAAACACTGTTACTGCAGTGATCCGAATAAGCGAGGGACTGATATTTATTTGGCAGCTCCAGAGGTTACTCCCCAATTATTCGGTTATGGACTGTAATTTATTTTCAACCCGCCCTTACTGATATATATAGTATTGCAATCATCCTTGAATTAAACGTTTATTCGTCTTGTATCAAAACTTTGTGCGATAATGCAAAGTTATACTTACGAATGTACTTACTTTCAAAGCTAAGTATGCTTTAAAGTTTCGAACTCAACTGTATTTAGTGCTGGAGTCATTTATGCACTACAAATTGGGATAATTGATATCTACGGACTCTTATAAGGGATATGGACTCCAATTGATTGGTACTCACAATGGGGACCCCTCTTATTACACCCTTCTCTTGTTCGCGTCACTACAGTAGTTATCGGAAACGGAATTCGTTATCTGCTTTACGACCAAAAACTGTTATATGTGACATAATCTGCCCAAAACTTTTGGCCGGCCAGATCATTAAGCTAAAAACCTTTGCCTTCTTCAGAATAATCAGTGGATCGTTTGGATCAAAACGAATTTTGACAAACGTTGCGCTCGCTCACCATAACTTTCACATTAGGATGTTGTATGCCTCTGTCAAAACGAAACCTTTAGTCAACTCTCGTATAAGCTAATTAAAATTTAAAAAACATTAAAACATTACATCGGCTTGTTTCTTTGCTTTTTCCAATTCTTGTTCAGCCAGTAAGTTGCTTTTGCTGAAGTTTTTGTCATCGTAATTTTCGGGATTGAAATTATTTTTCGAGTCACGCAACACCTTTAGTGGAACAATTTCTTCGGTTTTGTCTAAAACTGGCTGTTGTTGTTGTTGTTGCTTGCGACGTCGCGCGTTAACTGCATTCTGTAGAGCGTCGTTTAGCGGCTCTAGTGAAATTCGAGATATCTGGCCAATACGTGACCGCGGCTCTGGTTTTTGAAATAGCGATTTAATAAACTGAGCACTTCGTTCAAGAAATGTTTTCGGGGTCACTGGTGATGGCTCTTGTTGCGTTACCGGCTGCACACGCTGTTGCGGCGACATATCTGGCGTCAAAGGGATCACAGGAATTTCGTGCACTGGCTGGTTTAACAAAAATTGCTGCTGAATTTGATGTTGTTTTTGTTGTTGTTGGAGTTGCTGTAGTTGTAGTAGTTGTTGTTTTTGTTGCGTTTGTTGTAAGTGACTTGATATTTGTAACGGGCGACGCGACGGTGAATCGCTTAAAGTTTCAATTGGCGATGCGAAATTGTTGTGTTTGTGGTCGCTATTTAAATTTAACGGACTTGGTACAACGCGAGGTGGCCGCGATACAAATACAACTTTTGGCTTTTTGGGCTGCTGTCGGAATGATCGTAGGTCATCGGCGAATTTTAATTGTTTTAAGGCAAGCTGACCACCGCCTGTATGTGTAGTGAGTCGGCTATTTTTAGATCGACTACTGTGTTGTCGTGGTTGCACATACGTCCAAGTAGGTGACAAATGATCACTTATTGATGAACCCCACCGATAAGTTTGTGACCCTTGACTGTTTGACTCCCAAAACGAAGGCTCTCGATGGTCGTAATCGCACTGAGAACAAAGATTAGGACAAACTTTACGAAAAATTCGTTCTGCGCATCGAACGCATTCTATATTGACACAAGTTTGAGTTGAAGCTGTACTCGTTTGGCTGTTGAAATGTTTTCGGTGAGATGATAAACGCGGGCGAAACAAGCTAGTTCGTGCGCCAATTGCTATCGATAACAACGTGTTGTAGAGTATGATATTTGGAAGTTCGGGATACATAGCTAATACTAACGGAATTATGACGAAGACTGTTCAAAATTGTCCTAATTGAAGTGTTGCTCAGAAGAATAAGATATAACAAAAAAATCTGTGTACCAATCGTTAATTGCGATTCAAAAATTTGCAATGTTTTGAACCAAGTGATGCTACAGCGGTGGAAAATAAAAACATATTTCTTCGAATATGCACATATTTCAAAATGTACGCAAAAGACCACAGATAATTACCTTGAATAGAAACCTAAAAAGTAACCGACTAAAAACCGTTATTGATATTACGTTTATATACGACGGATTTTGCATTGACTCCAATTGCATAATTATGGAGTATTGGTGTTAAATTCATTTTGTGTCTACACAGCGATTCTTCTGGCTTAAGTCCTAGGCGGCATTCGTATCAGCAGAATAAAATGACTAAATGAAGTCTATATCCGGCTAAGAATTGACTAGATAGTTGCTTAACCATTTGTAAACCAATGCTAGAAACTATTAAATTAAAACAACACCCAGCGCTTCGGAGTTCTTTGTAGTTGAAATACTGCAAAAATTCAGTTACAAAGTCTAAATTAAAATATTCACCGATTTGAAACTGCCACCAACATGAAGTATTTCAACATTTTATACGTTTGCCAATATAAACAGACTATCGCCTCTTGCGCCTTCTACACAGCAATTAATTTTTCGCTTAATTTGTATGCCAAAGTTTAACTGACACAAAAAAATTACTAATAATTCAGCAAAATTTGATTATATTTTAAAATAATTAGTATATTTTTTATTCTCACGATACATTAACTCTGATAACGAATATGACAAACAATTGCTCATCCTGTCACTATCTCACACAACGCTGCCCTTTGAAATAAATTTTCCCATTGTTGGACAGAACATTTTCAGAACTTTGAACTATTAAAAACAATTCGAATAACACACGATTATATTCTGAAATGGTGCCCTTTTAGATAAAATGCGTGACATCAAAATACACGAGCATCTGAAAGGTCGAAATGTTTGACTGTGAAATTTATTTACATAATTTTATGATAAACATCTTTTTGGAACAAATTTGTGTTAAAGATATTTTTATTTGTCAGTTTTAGTATATTATGATGAAATATTTAGAAATTTAAGGATATTTAGTGCTAACTTAACAATTTTTTCATAAAAAAATTTTAATTCTCAATCGTCTTGCGGAAATGGAACTTTTGGATCAGCATTAATATGTGTATAAAATCCACGAGAATTCACTAAATACTTCTGTTTCAGGAGCGGTGACGTTAGAATACAAACTATGTTCCTCGTGCCACTCGACTGCTTTTATTGTAACCATATGTGTTATAAATAGCACTGCAAGTGAAACTTCTGAGCTGACGCAACTCCAAACACAACAGGTTTTGATTGAATTTGAATACAACACAAAAAATCATGGGCAACCAGAGGTCTGCCTACGGCTTCGGTTCCAGCAGAAAATCGACCTCCGGCTCCGGTAGAATTTTTGCTGGAGGTTCCGGCAATTTGTATTGTGAAATTTTGCATAATTTTACAAAATTTATCTTATTGCAGCGTTTTGTTTTAACGTTTGGCACAAATTTGATGAAAGTTGCTGACAAACAATTTATCAACGCATCACAGGTACTTGCAAAAATAAAGAAATTAAACACCTATTTAACTACTTGATTTCGTCTAACGTCCGGCCTCACCTCGGGCTCC
Organism: Enoplolaimus lenunculus; assembly: GCA_030248215.1. Lineage (NCBI taxonomy): Eukaryota > Metazoa > Nematoda > Enoplea > Enoplida > Thoracostomopsidae > Enoplolaimus > Enoplolaimus lenunculus. The sequence continues at coordinate 59,356 of JASANG010001025.1, forward strand.
GGCTCCTGTAAGCTTTGTTCACCCGCGGATCCGGCTGCGGTTAATTTCACCTCCAGTTGCACGCTGCAAAAAATTGAAAATTCGTAAAGTAGGTAAATTAACCAATGTTTTAACTTACAATGTTTTAATATGGTTGTGTAACCCTCATCACTATGAATTCGCTAGAAGCCATATTGCCATAGAGCGAGCCAGGGCAGTGATTGCCGTGCAGGCCAGATAACACACCCCTAATGACCGTGAAACATCTTACTGGATTGACGTGAAGTATCTATTCCATAAAAAACCATCAGCTATTGATATATCTTGTTTAAATATATACATGACTTGAATTTCAAAAACCAATTCTACCATAGGCGCAAACATTTAGCAGGGTGCAACCGAATATCAGTTTTGGATTCCATTATTTTGATGACTATCCGTTTTTAGTATCCGTTTACAGCCTGCCATTTCAGAATCGTTGTTCCCGTGGCTAGCAACTGTGACGATTGTTTATAATTCTTTACTTATAATCAGGCACTAAGTTATTTTTCATACCATCCTTTCAAAGGAAAAGGTATATTAAAATTTACGTCGTATGTGAAGTTTTACCGAAAAAATGTTTAAAAACCGAAATCGAGACTGTTTTTGTTCATTTTAATACTTAACCAATACCATTTTGCAGGAATGATTCTTCTCAATACTACACTATTAATATTAAACTGTTCTTCAATAAACAAAAAATATTAAGGTTATTGCAGATTTGCAATTATTGATAAAAACGAAAAAATTGTACAGAAAATTGCGCAATAAAAATGTATTTTAGTGCGTAGAATCTACCGAGGTTAATGTTGATGTATTTATTACTTGACAACGATTTCCGAAACATATTCGCTTTTTGAGGTTTATTTAAGTCGTAAAATTTATGAGACTTAAATTTCACGGGAATGTCAGTTGCGCCAACGGTATCATGCTGGTGTCAATTGTGCAACTTTATTTTAGTCTTCAATTTCTGCACCTTAATTGTTAAAATCAATAGACACATCTTAAAGTCAACACGGTGCAATTTCAATCAATTGCCGTGCCTGAAGTTAAAACAAGTATTTAAAACATCGGTGGTAATTTTCACGGTAATGGAGTTTTGCGTTAAATAGCTCCAAACAATTTTACACATGTAATTTACAAGAAACAACAACAAAATTTCAAACCCAACCAAATATAACGCAGAGGTATAGCACTGCGCAGTACCTGATCCGAAGTAAAAACAGGCAGTATCAGGATAGTTTGGCGCGGTTAAAAACTGTCAATTTTTTTATCCATGTGATACAAATCTTTACCCGCGGGTATTCCACCGTTTTAAAATTACTTTGTTGATAATGTCGTTAGGTAGTTAAATGATGTTAATTAGTTAATTTTTAGCAAATATCTGTATATATAAGGTGTTAAATCTATTGGTTAAGAGCTTTATTTACAGAATCTCGGTATTTCTTTCTCAAACTTCTACGAATAGTTTAAACGAAACGCATCAAACACACAAATGTTGTAAAACTATGCCAAGTTCAACTACCGAAATTGGCGGAACCTCCGGCAGACAATCCACCAGAATCGGGGATGATTTTTTGCCGGAGCCGCATTTATTGTGATCCGATCCTACAGAGCCAGAATTGTAAATTTAATATCCCAAAAATTGTCCAGAGTGGCGAACTTGCGCACAGGATTGCAAATCAAAGCATAATTTTACGATGCAATTAATCAAAATTAAGACTCAAGTTTCAATACTTACTGACATAGTTCTGTTTAATTTCGGAAATGCTAAACTTGGAACAGAAAGTTCTTCTGCCGTGCAGCATAGCAAAAATGTTACAAACGATTGATGATCAAATTAACAACATCAAGGTCGTATACAAACGGGTAGTCCTCGTAAAATTTCTGAATATAGACAATAACGAAACCACAATTACTATTAAGCGTTAAAATAGCTTTTTACATTACACGGATCTAAATTTTTAGTTAGTGCTACGCGTGCTTGTAAATATCTCTTACATTGTTATATACTCCCGAAATGAAATTTTGCGCTTGGCACCCCTGATCAGTATAAATGTTGCGCAATGATCGAGTCACAAAAGTACAGTTCGCAGTGTATTAATACATATAAAACTCAGACGAATATATGTGTACGACGTTTGTCTTAAAATTTGAACTTTGAATAACTGATGTTTTTTAGTATTTCAAATGTTAAGTAACTCGCTAAAACTAAAGTTACAGAACTCATCACAATCAGTATACATGAGATTGTATCGGAAAACTTGAGTCCGGTTTGTCGTTTGCTCTTGATATGAAGAGAAATTAGAGCAGGAAGTTTACTCTGACCGTGATATACGATACACGTGGTGCTAGAATCAAAGCGTCTTTATATATGTCGTCTGAACTGAAGAGACAACAAAACTGAACGGATTGATGAACAGATTGATATTGGCTGGGCTTTTAAAATCTTACTTTAAGTGACCCGCAGATGATCTGGGATAAGTATTCATTGTGCCTCACTAAAGAGCACACCACCATGTTATTCGGTTATAGGCTTATTTATTTTTAATTGACCCCATGTTCGATGGACTCGACGCCGTATGCGTGTTGTTTGAGTGTCTGTTACATATTTGTGTAGTCTAAACCATTGTTCTGCTTTAGTCTCTTTTATGGTCATCCCGTCTACAGCATTTACTTCAAATATACGTATCTGATGTACATTATAAAGGTAATTAAGTAATTACTTAAATCGTTATCTTAAAATAAATAAAGTTTTTGCCCAAAAACAAGCATGTCAACTTTGAGCCTATGTCGTAACTCCAAAGCAACATTTTGATTATTTCTAAGGAGGCGATATCAGTCAACAATAAACAAATTTTAATATATCTAATCTGATATTCTGTAACGCATCATATTTCGTTAGAAGCTTAAGTATTTCCTTTCAAAAGTAGTTTGAGACATGTCAAGTTGGCTGAGTAACTGTGCAGCGCTATACTTATTCAGTACGAGCCGAGTTAACAATGCAATTGTCTCAATTCGAAAAAAATTATCGTAATTAGAAATAAACGTGTCAAACAAATGGATTAAATCCGAGTAAATGTATTGAACCGATCATTTTTTGGCTAAACTTTTTAGCTACAATCGCATGAACGGATCAAAGTTAACTACCATGCGACGTCGTGTAAAAATTAATGCTGTTGCATTGTCTCGCGCTTTTGCACACTTTACCACAACAAGCTGAATTAGGTTTTGGTATCTAAATTAGGCTTATGTTAGGAAAAGACTTACATGTGCTTAAAGCCTAGTCTCAAGTCTTTGCCTCGGCTTTTTCCTAAATTTAAGCCTTAGTATAACCTGATCATTAACTTTATATGTTGCAGGTAAAGTGTACAAGAGCCAAGTTCAAATTATGAAATTGTTTGCAACAAATAGAATCACTGCCTTCAATATTAGTGAAACATCAAAACTTAATAACGAACTAAATTGATTTTATTGCACATAAGAGCAATAATAGAGTATACCAAAATAGCTGAAACTGCAAAACGTTTCTGCAGGCAAGTGTAGTGCACACACCAGATAGTTGGAAATAAAGCAAAAATCTTTAACAAAGTTACTTTGAATATGGATTGCAATGAATTAATCATTCTTGGACGGAACAGTGACAAACTCAATTTTGAAGCAACAAACGAAACGTATCAGAAAAACCTTAAACGTTTTTTTACTTCATCCAAGATATTTACCCAATGCCAAGCACCGCCCTAAGGCTTTTAAAAATCAAATTTTACTCGATACTGCCAAATTTTTGGATCATGTCTCTTTTAGGGGCGTCCCATTTTCTCACGGCAGATCAATAACATAGAACATGGCGTTTAATGGTTGCGCATAGGTTTCAGAGTTCAGACGAAAAATATAATACGTTTAAGCTAATGGTACGCCCCTAATGAACAACATTGTCCAATTTTTTTCAAATAAGGGTTTAGTGGCTAACCCTCACAAAATCGATTTTTGTTAAACGAGATGATCATAAGTAGATCAGTTTAGATTGCTTTCTTAAGCCCTGTGACCGTACCCATAGGGCCCATAGCCACCGTACCCCCCGTATCCACCATGATGTCCGTGTCCGTATCCGCCATAACCATGTCCATGTGCTTTACCATATCCGCCATGTGATCCATGTCCCCCATGACCGTATGATCCATAACCGTGATGTCCGTGATTGTGCCCATGACCATAACCTGAACAACGAACAAAATAATTCATAAATCACTATTACACGCATTACGCAGTACAAATTTTTTACAAAACGCAAGAGTATTCTTTGACAAGATTTTCAAACTCTCATAGTCGAGCGGTGTAACTTTCCACCCTAGAGTACATGCTAGATTCCGAACTTGAAAAATTGGTTTCAATTGAAATTTTATAAATTCGTGCAGGAAAATGCTTACTTAATAAAATTCATTTTCTAACAGAACACAAAGTGAAACTGCTACAAAGTTTGTATCTTATAGACAATGTTCCCCTTTCTATCCTGAGGAGGTATTCCATGACAGAATTCTGGGTGGTAGGAGATTATCCATGAACGAATTCTAGCGATAAACTGATTCAAGGATTAGTAACAATAATTTGCATTGAATGTTTTCGGGTCAAATCTTAATTCAATACCATCAACTATTTGCTTGAGGTAAATCACGGACGTATTTTATTACTTCAAAGTTAATATATATATGTTGTTCAACGAAGTCAGATATATTACAAGTAGGTACAGGATCTAATCATAAATCCGTGAACAAAGTTGATAAATGGCGATATCTTGGCCCTTTGTAAGTTCTACCTGACAATATATACTTCCGACATTACGATGTGTCTTAGTTTAAATGTGATCTTCAAAGCGACTCTATACCTACAAATGATATTAATAAAAATTTTATTAGAGAACCGATTTGACGATAGTTTAAAGTTAATAAAACACTAAAATTTTTCAGTAAGAAAAAGTTAACTAAACACCGCCGCTTACCATGATGACCATGACCGTAACCGGCTTTGTGTCCTCCATAATGATTCGATCCACCATGCTTGTATTCATTGCCGTATTTCTTCTCATATCCGTAGCTCCGGCCATGTGCATAATGGTTTGATCCACCATGATGACCAGCATTATGGCCGTGGCCGTATCCCGAATGCCCGTGTCCATAGCCTGATTTATGTCCACCATATCCATGCGCTCCGTGACCATATTGACCATAATGTCCATGATGACCATAGCCTTTACCGTATCCATGTCCATGATGACCATGTCCATACCCGCCATGATGACCATGATGTCCATGATGCCCGTAATGTGCCGGAGCGTAGCCATAACCACCGTAGCCGCCGCTGTATCCTCGCTTCTAAAAATTGTACTACATTAATGCGTGATCCGTCGCGTAGCCATCTCACCTGCCTAGCGAGGCTAAAATTTTTTAGGAAGGACATATAAGGGTGGCTGATCATTTTTTACAAGAGTTTGAAACTTTTTGAGAGCAGAATTTTTCAAGAAGGGCTTAGTTTCTGTAGCCCCTCTCGCCACAGGCCAGTGTGTGAGACAAGTTCTTCAGTGGTAACGATGCCAGCTTACGATCCGTAAAAGTTACTAAGTACATAAGGTAAACTGACATCGAAAAATCCTGGATATTCGTCACTGGTTACTAAATATTGGAAATAAACAGATGTATTTCGAAATTAGATATTTTTTACTATTAAAAATAAGTTGGTTCACTACACCGCTGTTGGTAAACGCAAATAAACAAAGCGTTTTACTCGATAAAAACTACTTGTTTTACGTAGTTAACAAAGGATGTAAGATTTTCAAGAACAACTTTGGACCAGGTTTTACTCTCGATTGTTTTTAGAAAAAAAGCAGATTTCACAGATATGATAAATTCTGACTTCGCCCCTGACATAAATCCTACATATGAAAATGGTAGACCTTATCCTTTGCAGCGGTCTACCGCCTCATATGATAGCTAGACAGGATACAAACACAAAACTAAAATAATTTGTTCCCTGTCACTATCCTTATTTGATTGGGTGGGAGGGTATAAAATTTGTCAGATTGGTTTCTCTTCTAAGACCATACCGATAAATTTGCAAACATGCTATCTACCTATAGGTACATAATCTAGCAAAAAAATTTGCGCACTTCTGGATGAGATCTTCAGGAAAACATGATAACCTTAGCTAGAAACTGAGTGGTCCACTGTAACTAGCGCACTTAGACACAATTGGTAGTAGTGGTCTAAACAAGCAAACTGTACCATCGAATCTAAAAATCTGACAACAAAGGCTAAATCAAGTGCGAAAAATGTCTTAAATGTCGAACTTTGTCATTCTTTTGGTTGAAAAATTTGAGACTGTATGTGCCTTACGGCTGAGTACCAGGGTGCAACCGGATACCAAAAACTGACGGAGCCGGATAATCTAATAGGCGGCCGGAGCCGGAGCCGGATAGTTAATTCGTTGTTTTATTTTAATGTCACATTCCTTTATAGTTTGTATTCTGGTTTAGTAAACCATATTACTGTTTGAATTAATGTTTGAGAGCACTAATTATGATTTCTTCGTAAATTAATTGCCTATCACTCAAAAAATGTCACGAGTTCGTCATACATTTTCAATTATTTATTTCCAGAAATAACTGAAATTAGAAAAAACTAAAATAAAGCAAAAATGAGGTATATTCGTGTGTATACGTTCAAGTCTTAGTACTTATCCCAATCTAATACTAACCGGCATTCAAATATCAGAACGTAACTCACAATTCTTCCTTCCGTGGCCTATCATTTGCTAAAAATGATCATGCAAGGTACGAAGCTGAACCTTTGACATGCCGTGTTTATTATTCTACAAGTACATCACCTTCAACAAATTTTTTATGACACAATAACGATGTAAAAGTAAGTCAATCTAAGTCAACCAGTTTTATTTTTTAAATTTTTAAACGAATATCCCCAAGAAAAACTACCGGAGCCGGAAACGGATGCTGTTTTTTGCCAGAGCCGGAGCTAAATATCCGGTTACACCCTGCTGAGTATCTATTGATACATACTACACACATTTCAGATTACCGGTAAGGAACTACTTTTAACCGACAGCCAATCCAGTGTACATTCAAGTGGATTTACATGTTAAAATCCACAGAACCAAAGCGATACTTTGACGCAAACACTCAACTCATGCTGTTCCACACGAACCATTTTTCGATTTTATATTTAACCATTAGGGTTAACACGAAGAGGAGTTCACGTGCACCCAATGTATTCCCTGAATCCGGCCCAGTCAACTACATCACTGAAGCGGTCGCAAAACTTACTACTCTTTCAGGCGCGGCATCACCAAAACTCAAAAGTGCACCGAGTACTGCAAAAGCGATTGATGTCAATGTTGCAACAATCATAATTTTTGAACGTTTCAGTTAAACGGATCAATGGTTGAAAGAAACTAAACGCAGTAACCACCGATGTAAAAGACAGAGCGTTTCGCAATGAGCCAACTTGAGAATTTGTGATTGAGCACAAACACACACAATAATAGCAACAACGGTCGATTCAAAAATGTGCCGATAATGCTTGTGTTGCTGATATTTATACGTCCAGAAATAACAACCATAATACAACTCGACGAGCATTGTTCAAAATTTTAATTTTTTTTTCATTACATTAATAAGCACAAAATAATAATGTACTTATATCGATATTTAATGTTTAGAATTTTTGTTCACACTCAAGAGAATTGTATGTATTTTTTTCCATCGTTGCCGCTCGCCAAGTGACTATTTAACACCTTAAGCTAAAAATGTCGCAAAAAATTTTCGCTAAGAACTCGATATTAATTTTCAAACATTTTGAACAATGAACTGAAACAATATGTTGAAAAAGTTTCAAAATATTCTTTTTCACTTCATCTGTTATATACGGTATCAAAATCCTTAATATTTGCGTATATCGCGTTGTAGCACCATGGCGTTTAAAACTGTTCTGATGTCTTTTAAAATAGAAGAGATATTTTGTTGTCGCTGTTGTTGTGGTCTATTAGAGAGATATTTATATTTTACTCGCGGTCACCAAAAACCGCAAAAATATAATTTTTACAGTGTGTTCCTTTTCACGCAAATCTATTGTTCAATTGAAAATATTTTCAGCTAGCTCTGTTTCACTTCGTTTTCTTCTGTCCACTCACATCAGTAGAAAATTTTAACACTTCGAACGGTGATGACTTGAAAAATTTTAGCTTTTCAATATAATTTTTCGACGAAGAACACGGTACATATACTCACTCAAGTGACTTGTAAGTAACAGCATTTTTTTTTACACAAAATTCTTTTGTTAACCACAACTATCACTTCAGCAAAGCGCAGCTTTGCTGCACAATGATTATTGTTAAATTCATTTCTTACACAAATATATAGCACGCGTTTTGTGAAAAAAATTCAAAATTTTTATCAGGCCTTTTACATTTGATTAATACATTCACATCGACCGTAAATTAAATTCATGCATCTGCATCCATTCTTCTTATCTGTTGAAGTTAACGTTTCAGCTATTCTCTAAAACGTAGACGCAGTCAAGGGTTGCGAAATGAAGGGGCCGAGATCAGTTCAAAATATATATGCTGAGCTCAAAATCAGCGACAGTTGCAGAAACTTCTGATGAGGGAGTGGGGCCGCGGCTCGATGATTCGAACCCATCCAACTAGAAAAATAGGCACTCTGAGATCGCGTTTTGTACACTACCAGCATTGATAGCTTTGATTACCATATTTAGTGTCCTTCATGCAGTGGTGCAGTCAGGATTCCATTTCGGGAGGTAATAACCATGACAAAAATTTTATTCAAGCGAGCTAGCGAGCGAGTAAAATGTAAGATTTTTAACCTTTGCAGATTATCTTTGTCCAGTTGTTTCACATATTACGGGTGAATATATATTTAACAATCGCCCTTCTTGCGAACGCCAACGCGATCATATTCTTAAATGGGAGGCCTCAGACACCTAAGGGGACCCTCACAAGATTTTAAAATATCGATTTTTCCTTCAAACTATTAATTTTTTTGAATAAATTTCGTCTCCTTTCTCGCTCGCTTAGTTTACTTCAACTGTTCGACCTGATCCACGTCCATATATGTAATATTTTAATTCGCCGTGTTTAGACCGCTGTCACTGACCGCACCGCTCCTAGAGATCGAACATTTGCTACGAAACATACAAAACGAAGCTATTTTACACCAAAATGGTTATTTATTTAAACGTATGCCGTTGGAACATCTGAACAATTTCGCATTCGGCACTGTTCAGAATACAAACTTTAACAATACCACTCGAACGTTTTTTGAATCTAATCCAGCCTCCAGCAGACCCACGCGAATCTAATACTTTGTAGTTTGTACTAGGTATAATCCAACGAAATGACGATGACTTCCGAATGCAAAACAGTACGATTGGTTTTCGCTCGATATGGCCTTTTTCAAGTTCTACAGAAGTGGCCCGTAAACGGACGTATTTGAAAGCAAACTTAGAGCATTGTGATTTTAAAAATGTCGCTGGAATCCCGATATCAATTTACGATCCTACTGTAAATCCATCGTGAATTCTTTCTTACCGCCCATCACTTGTAATTTCCCTCCCCCATAACCACAATGTGTGCCTCGTACATTCATGGATTAAGTGTTCAGAGTGCACTCATAAGATTTAAGGGATGCGTGGCCCGTAGCCAACTAAGATTAACTAAAATTCCCTTCCCAAGACATCAAGTGAAGTTACCTTAAGGGCATAAAGTAAAGTTTTTACCCCTCTGGTGATTTCTAGTACTCAAATGGTCATGTTGTGCAATGGGCCAAGGTAAAATTTGCTTGCAGGAATGGAACGCGCGCATGTTGGTTGCGAGAGTTGGCGGAAATGTATTTGAGCAGATTAAACTGGCACGATCACCGTTATATAGAGGCCCGCAGAGAACTATTGTTCTCAGATCAGGGCACAAATTGCTCATTTCTGTATCCGTTATTTGAAACATTTTTTCATGGTCAAGGTTTTGTCCAATGCCCCCTTAACAACTAACTTACCATAGAAGCCTTGAATACCTAATGACATTGTGTAGAGTTGGCATAACCTACAATTTTTTCAATGGAATGGAATGGTTCTGAAAAACGAGTAAACTTACACGAGCAGTATCAAGTAAAGTCCCCCTTACTGTATTGATCGGAATAAGAGGGGGGTAATAAGAGGGGGGTGCCTATTTTGAGTCCCAATCAATAGGAGTCCGTATCCCTAATAAGAGTCCGTAAGCGAATAGAGTCCCTAAACCCTAATTAGAGTCCATAAATGTCAATTATCCCTAATTGTAGCGCATAAATGACTCCATGACCAAATAATTTGAGCTTGAAACTTTAAAGCTTAATACTTAAAATTACAAATTACATTCCTAAGTATAACCCTGCATTATCGCTCAAGCTTTTAATACAAGGTAACAACCGTTCAATTCAACGGATAGTTGCAATACCGGATATATATCAGTAAGGAAGGGTGGCGCAGGGCTGGTTGACAATAAATAACTGACTGTAACCGAGTAACAAGGGGGGTAGCCTCTGGAGAGGCCAAATAAATATCAGTCCCCCCTCTTATTCGGGTCACTACAGTAAACGTGTCCGAGTAAAATACAAGAGATCGGTGCTTCCAAAAACTATTTTAGGAGCGTGAAGGGAGTTCCTAGGTCTTGTAAGTGTGTCTAAGATTTTTCTAGGGGTACCGAAAGAGTTTTGCAACCCCTTACCCCCTCTGCTGTTTGCCGGTGCTAGTCAGCCAGTTTATTCAAGAAACCTAAAATGGTTTGTTCTGGGACTGTGATACAAGTCAGTTGTAGCCGTAGCACGGCTTATTGTCCTTCCGATATACAAAAGCGCTCTGCTAAGCTTATTTCAAGCGTGAGGTGCACTGATATTACCGAATGTCAGCCTCTGCATCTGACAGGAAATCTCCAGCATATTCGGGGGTGATTTTTCCTATCTTTTCAGACGTTGTCGCTCTATGAGTTTGTTTGTAAATTCACTTAATTTTAAAATAAAAAACTTGACACAGTAGTCATCTGTAGCTTTGAAATACAAAATTACAAAAGAATATCGGAAACTTCAGTAAAAATAGGTACTGGATTTTTCGCTTCCTTCAATATTTTTTATCTTTGGATTTGGCCAACTTTAATGTAGTCAGAAGTCACGCTGTAACCGGAAATCCGTTTTCGTTATAGAAATACCTAATTTCTGTTTTTATACTCAAAATAAGTTATAAGTGAATTATGTAAATATCTCGCAATTTTTCATTATAGGTAGATATGCTGTAATTACTCGATATGAAATAAAAATCGCGGTGAATATTTGCATTTCTCACTCTTGTATTGACAGAAAAATACTTACAACATCTTTGAAACTTTTAATCTTCAATAACCGTTTTCAGTTATTTTGATCTGTATCCGTTCCCGTTATGTTTGTATCCGTTCACTTCCTGCCAGAAGTTAAACCAAACAGCCAATGTATTGCACAGGGGTTCCCATTTTCCAAGGTGGAAAACTTATGACCATGAGTGCAGTGCAGTACTGTTGTGCAATTTATTACCGCATTTTTGCCGCCAACGCGACGTTTTACCGTCCGGCCGGCGGCCGGCCGATATACAAATATGAAAAATTTTCAAGTATTTTTATATTGGTATGTATCGTTACGTTTAGAAGCTATATCAATCGTTTTAGGCTCCGTAAATTCAACAAAAAACGAAATCATTGTGAAACATTCGTTAACTAAGAACAAGGTCAGTAGTATCCGATGTACAACCGGAAATCAGCCTCCGCCTCCGAAAGAACTTCTGCTCGCGGTTCTGGCCGTTTCGGCAGTAAAATTTTGCATATTTTTACAAAGTTTACTTGTTTGGTGCGTTTCCCTTTAAATTGCAATACAATTTTGAGGAACACATTGCCGATATTTCGTAAAAAAATAAGCGTAAAGCCAAAAGATTTAACAATAACTTACAAATATCTAATAAAATTAACTTATTTAACATTTTACCTACCGAATTATGTCTCACCTCTGGCTTCACCTAAGGCTCGAGAAAAATTTGTTGACCTCTGGCTCCGGCCGCGGTATTATTCACCTCCAGTTGCATACAGGTAGTACCCATAAGCTTTAATAGAAGAAAGTTTACTACACTGTTTGAAAATATTTTATATACATCAATGCAAAATATTGCCGATCACCTTCCGTTTGTGCAATTAACACAACGAAACGCTTAATGATTAAAATATTGGCCCATGTTAGGCTGTGAGCCGTCCAGCTGTCCCGCAACAACAAGCAGGAGTGCAGCGTTGGCAAACCAGCTATCAAAACTCGCACGTTTTTAATAAGTATAAATTTCTTTATACACTATATACTGGGACGTAGCCAGGTTTCAGGTGTTAACTATCCACCGTTTGCGATATTAATCTCTTTACTCGAACAGTTAAAATTTATAATAAAGTATTTAACTGTGTTTTTGGCGATTTTAGTGTGTGAATTGCTTTAGTGCGTGGCTTGGGGTGGAAACCTTCCATCCTGATTAGGGTCCCGTCAAATAGCAGGAGTTTGTTGAGGCGGTAGCGTAGTAAATTTATCTATATAAAATAAGGGCGTAGCCAGGAGGTTTTCATTTGTCACCTCGACACGTTTAGGCTTAAACATTTGGTTTAGTATACTGTGTCCGGCTTACCTACACCTAAGAATTTTGTCTGCTGTCCTATTTACGTTACATCTGTATATTTCTGGCATTTGGTGGCAATGACTACTGACCCATTTTGCATCTGAAACTGTAGGCACAACTCGAAGCAATCACAAAGAAACAAAATTTAAACCTAAACTAACCTCATTAATGTTTAACCTACAAATAAAATGTTTACTTTTCAAAATCCTCATTGATCGGAGAGAAAATCTGAAATAATACACTACGATTACATTATTATTCCCTTTATTATTTTCAGACAATATTTCTATATTCTCCAGTGAAAGATTTCAATAGATTTTTTTAAAAGGCAATGGAACTCAGATCGTATGAAGCGCTTTATCTCACTACAGTAGTTGTATAGAATACAACTGTAGCCAATGTAGTTCCAACTAGTTATTCAATCTGAATATTGACCATAATGATAACAGTAGGCAACATTTCAGATTTCACCTAAAATTTTCAGAACTTAAATCTATTATGATTAAAAATCTTAATTTGATGATGTCACAGTTTTTAGCTTTCACTGTGACAAACAATTACTGACTGGGGGCCGGTCGGCCAGTTGCTGGCCGGTACACAACACTACAGCGCAGCCACTCCTGTATGACAGGCTAGGAATTCCGCTGGTTTGATATAGAAAAAAATCAAAAGCATAATTCTGGTTGGGAAAGCTTAAAAATCCAGACGCCTGAATATTCTCTAGTTCGGATGGGAAAGTTAGAAGTTTAGGCGAGGTTCGGAAAAAACTATAGGTTTTATCTTGTTCCGGTAAAGAAGGAACCATTTCGTTGGTTTGTCTGGGAAATTGAGATGTGTGGTTCGGTTCAGAAAACAGAAAACGTGGAAAATTCAAGCGTAGCTAAGCTATACTGTATTGACCCGAATAAGAGGAAGGTCCCCATTTCGGGTCCGAATCAATAAGAGTCCGTATCCCTAATAAGAGTCCATAAGCGGATAGTGTCTAAACCCCATTAATTAGAGTCCATAAATGTCAATTAACACTAATTGTAGCGCATAAATGACTTCAGGGCCAAATAATTTGAGTTCGAAACTTTAAAGCGTATTTAAATTTTGAAAGTACATTACCAAGTATAACATTATATTATCGATCAAGCTGTTAAAACAAGACAAATAAACGTTTAATTGAACGGATAATTGCAGTACCGGATATATTTCAGTAACGAAGGGCGGCGAAAGGTGGGTTAAAAATAAATAACAGTCCGTAACCGAATAACAAGGGGGGTACCCTCTGTAGAGGCCAAATAAATATCAGTTTCCCTCCTCTATTCGGGTCACTACAGTACGATTACTTTTGGTTGGTAAGAAAGGTTAGAGGTATAGGTGCACTGCAAAAAATGGTGAGTCAAATTGACTCTATCCGAAATAGGCTCTACGGGACTACACAAACTGAGTCAAATTCGACTCCGCCAGAGTCAAACATGCGACTCAGTGAATCGAATTTGACTCTGCCGGAGTCGAATTTTGACTCAATTTGTAGTCCCGAGAGCCATAAATTCCCCAAAAAAAAATCGGAGGAAAGCCAAAAAAGTGAACGCTTGTTTTCACCGTAGTTGGAAGGAAAAACTAAAAAACGGGAAAGTTGGAAAATTTAAAACGTATAGGGGTTCCTTGGTTAGGAAGGAAAATTCTGAAGCGTACTTAGGTTCTGTTTAGAAAGCGGAACAGTTGAATATTTAAACGCCTACTGTAGTGATCCGAATAAGAGGGGGATTGATATTTATTTGGTTTCTCCAGAGTGTATCCCCTGTTATTTGGGAGGCCCATGTACAGATCAGGGTAGGAATGTTATGAGTTATGATGTCGGACTAGAATAAAGTAATCTTAAGCTTTAGACCATTTTTTTGCTCGGCTTAGGCGTAAAACCAAACCATGGAACTTTAGGCGTTCGACTTTCCCAATGTCTCGTTTTCCAAACAAACATTACACTACAGATTTTCCCTACTGAACCATGGAGTATCCAGACTTATTTTTATCTTTTTTCTGCCAAAATTATGCTTGTGATGTTTCCTGCCAAGCCAGCGGAGTTCTTAGCCGTTACACGAGTGGCTGTGCTGCACTCGTGGTCATAAGAAACGAGAAGCCTCTGTGTTACAAGATTATCTATCGGGATATGGTATATAAAACTTAAAGAAATTAAAATGAAATCAAAAATTTGCTACATCACGAATTACTGTATATTGCAGGTTACAACCGGAGGTCTGTCTCCGGCTCCCTCAGAAAATCGGCCCCTGGCTCCGGAAAAATTTGTGCCAGAGGTTCCGGAACTTCGGTAGTAAAATTTTGCATAATTTTACAAAACTTATCTGCTTAACGTGTTTCGTTTTACTGTTGTCAATTTTCAGGAAACAAATTCCGAAATTACGGAGAAAAATAGCGTAAAACCAAACAACTTAACAACATATTGCCGACATTGGCTAAAATTAACTAAATAACCATCATTTTTACTACCTAATTCGACTCACTTCCGGCTCCGGCATTTCTGACCCCTGGTTGCACAATGGTATATTGCCAAGGAAAACCTATCTCGCTATTAATACTATTAAACGAACGAGTTTTACTTCACGAAGTTCCGTTAATGCAATCCAGAACATTAAAATATATAACGCATCAAGAATAAAAATAGAAACTTTTTCATCGCTTACGCTTAGGAATATGCTTAATATAACGTTAAGGCCTTAAATGTGACAATGCCTTATATATTATTATGAACCCCTTAAGTAACGTTCGCCGATATTATTAAAAATTTGCTGCAGTAATGGCGATCACTCTTTGAAATTTTCACTATCCGTGCTTCACTGCATTTAGCGAGGCATACTTAACATTTCGGATCTCTAATGCTGGAGAAATATCTTTGCGTTTTGAGCCAAAAATGCAAAAGAATAACTAAACAAACAAATTAACTGAAGACTTTTAAGCTGTGTCTAACGAAACGGCTTGCTTCTTTGCAGCTGCCAACGGATTGCAATAATTTGAGTGTCTATATTGCCTTGAAAATAACTGCAGCTGGATTTCACCGTAAATTTTAGCGAACTAGTTACTCGATTCGCTTGCAAATGCTGAATCAAAATAAAATGTATACAGTATTTCATTTATTAGTACACCCACTTACCGTGTAAACAGAGCTTATTTCATTTAACTTGATTGCAGCATTTTGTCTGTTTTAAAACCTTACATATTATTGAACTCAAGTTTGTCCTTTATAAAAAATAAACAACTAGGAACAACAACAAAACCACAATGTTACCTGTTCGAATCATTCTTTTTTGGTGTTTTATGTCATATACTGCTACAATTTTATCACAGATTTTTTAAGACGTTTTCTCAACATCCCCAACCAACGTGTTAGCCCCTCGCCTATTTCGAATTTCAGCTTCACCTTCCAACTGAGATGTTACCATACCACAAGTCGCACTTTTGGGGTCTAAATCACTAAAGCTTGTCGGTAATGCACTAGTTTGTTCTTCACGTTCACAACCAGGAAGGGGCGGCCCATCAGTAGCTAGTCGACCAGAATGTTTCTTATTTGGTTCTGGCGTAGTCATGCGCGCACTGGCATTGAGTTCGCTATGAGTGTGCTGATCCGCACGAAAGCCAGGATTTCGAAATGTGCAGTCGGCATGTTGCTGCCCCAACGGAAAGCGTGCTGTTTGCGAATCTACCCTAGGCTGAACAGCACCTTGGTCAATCTTCAACGCTGAGGTGTTATTAACTGAAGCAACTTGTCCACTGTAGGAATTTACATCTGATACCGAGTTTTCTGGTCTACGCGGCTGAATTTGTGGTTGTGGTTGCAACTCAACAGGTTGCCGTGATTGAGGGCGAAATCGAAAATGAGCAAAACAGCGTCGAATGTTTGAAATGGAACCACCGGCAAGTGCAAATGCGTACAATGCCATCGATATGACAGCAACATACGTTAACGTCAGAGAGATAGAATAATAATTTTGCCGATTGAGTAGGCTCTAAATACAAAATATCATTATTATTGTTTTTCGCCAGAAAGTAGAAATTAAGACGAATATCGAAAGTCGTACCAAATTATATTGTAATTATTTCAATTTTATGGCACCCGATATAAACGAGACACGTAATAATCTTTTAAAATTGTAGGTAAACGCGATTACAACTGCGTTTGGAATCGGAATTAAGTTGTGAGTACAGAATATGATCAAAACGTTTGTTCAAAGCTTTGCTGGTCATTCGACTGAAAATACTTTACAAATATTGGTTCTAACCTAACCCTAATACAGTTTACGCCGTGCTTACCAAACAGCTGACGAAGTAATGGCATACTACCACAGCTATTATTGGAACTGGTTTACGTTTATGGCAACCATCAAAAAATATGATGTTCCAAAACACGTGCAACAAAATAAATGCTGAACTTGATATGGCTAAAAGTATCAACAATAATAACTAATAAAATAATTGTAATTTTAATTTAAAAAACGGGGCAAGTAAAGAATATAACCAGTCGTAACTGGACTACACGTATTGAGCGTTAGGGCGATTCATCAAGGTACAATTAATATTTTGCGGTGGTTTTGAGTTTACTATACATGTTCTGAACAGATACAACAATGTTTTGCGCTAAAACAAAAAAGAGGTATGTATGAGAGGTATGTTCGACAAAACATTCATATTTTTATTTTCAGTAACGGTTCAAAATTGACCGTGATCGAGACCAGAAGTGACGGTCTCGGTTTTACACCACGAACGCACATCTCGTCAGAGCAAAAGTCTGAGTTTCGCCAAACGAAAATTGAACTGGAAGTTGTAACTAGAGAGTGAAATGATTAAATTTGGTCTGTTTTATTAGACGTCAATAAAATTTTCCTGCTAGTTTCAGTTTGATGGAACGAACTTCTAGCTGATTAGAAATGCAGTTTCCAGGTTATTTTGAATATTGATAGCTAAAGATATTACTTTTGTATCAACTATAAATCTACGTTTTATCAGTGTCTATAACAACAGCATGGTATATAAAGTATAAACTGTATGCCGCAAACCCAAACACGAAATAATTCAAAGTTCCAACCTGAAGTAACAAAAAACGTATAATTCCCGTGGCCAAAACTGTTGTCATCATTTTCGCTTGCTTGTTGTGGGAATCCAACAGTGCCAGGTCCTGTCGCATCTGCCAAAACATTGACCAAAGAAAACGCACCCGACATAAAGCCGAAGCCAACACCACAAACTGTAACATTTTGATAAAAACTAGTTGTGAATTTGTGCAATACACGCGTTCGGAATTCTAAGCCGTTGGCTTGACAGAATAACACCATTAACTAACTAACTTAAATTAAACACACAAAACGTGCAAATTATCCAGAAAACTGAACATGCATGGATGGAAGGTCTCGGTGAGAAAGCGATACTGAACACCGTATTCGAGACCAGCGAATCGAAAACAACTATAAAAAATAATTAAATGAGGCTTTTAATAATTCTGTTGATTTTTCTTGGTGTTTAAGTATTGCAACAATTTTTGCTTCGTAAAAAATATTTTTCTAACAAAACTTACATATGCTTCGGTCTAAGGAATGATTTATCGCTAGTTTTAGTCGGAAAATAATTTATATGAGGTGAAACAACTTTCAAATTTAGATGGTCATTTTGTTTTGGGGTTCTAATTTTGGATTGAAGCTACTGAGAATCGACAAAAACGAATCCGAAACTGAATCCAATAGCTGCAAACAATTCGTGACCTATACGGGAAAGGTTTAAAACTGTCACATACACAGGTCAAGAAATTTTCGCTATCTGTACAAGAGTATTGACGGCTAGATCTGAAGATTGTCAAATTAGGAAAATCTCACACATACAATTTAACAGAATAGCAAGATAAAATCTATTTTGGAAACTTGAGATCCATTCCACACACAGACCTACGAAAATATTCACTTACGTACCATACGCTATGGTGTGTTTAGCATTCTGAAGCGAATGAATTCCTTCAATATTCATTCCCGTTTCGGCCATTTTTTGTAATCCTTTTTCAGCACGGCTGGAACAAAGAAAATCCATATGCATGTATCAAACCAATATATCACATGGCTCATGCTCATACATGTTGTTAAGTGTTAAAATTATGTATACATTTGACCTTCTGACACGGATGGTGTTAAAGATTAATGATGCTTTGAGGCCCAAGGCCCCGGGGCCAACACATTATTTGCCGGGGACTAACCAAGGCCAGTTTTAAAAGTAACCTTAATAGACTCGCATTAAAAGTAATCCTAGCATGCTCGGTTTTCGTTTGAAAAATAAAAAAAATCACAAGAAATTACTGTACATGGTATTTTTTATTACATCACAACTTGCTGTACGCACTACACAATATATGTACATACATATATATTGTTTATTTTCCCACTGTTAGCTATTATATGTACTAGTAATCCGTAGTTGCACACATATGCAACTTTTATAGTTGAACAGGTTTGGCACTTTTCACAGACCCGTTACACACCTTCCTGTTCATGTTGCTGCGTTCAAAGATGCAGGAACCGGAAATTTGACGGTTTTGTGGCAAATTATTTAGAATCAATCAATTTTGTTAATAAACGGATTTTGATGTTTTTTCGCCAAACTTGATCAAATAGCTGAAAATTAGCTTAAGTCAGTTTTTGACAAGTTTTCTAAAAATTCCAACAGTAATTCAGTGATGAAAATTATTTCAAATTCCGGTTCATGTTCCTGCAAAGAAATACCAATTCAATTCCTATATTATATATAATTAGGTGAAATCGGAATACAATTTATCGGAACCGGAATTTGAACGAATTACCGAACAGGAAAGTGAAAAATACATTCCACTGAAAAATTCAGTTTAATATCCTTTTTTGCTTAACCTTAGTTGAAGATAGAATGGGAAATCTACTTTCGATGGTTCATTTTCGGTTATAGTCAATATTTATATAGTATTATACTAATGAAATCTTATATTTTTATCGTTGTTTTGGCAAAATGCTGAATTTCTAACAACCAAAATTTAACACCGGAAATTTTAATTCCGGTAAAAATTTCCCGGAACCAGAAGGTGAAAAGATGCCGGAATCGAAATTTCAATGGCACACTATTCTCAAAAAATTATAATCTTTTATGGTTGTTAGAGTCTAAGTTTTCGCATTTATAATGAGGTAATATTGTATCATATCTGTTGTTTAAGCATCGTGTATTAAAATTGGAATCGGCAAGGGCTTCAGAGTATTTTCAAAATAAAAATCGGTATCGGCAAAAAATATTGTTATCGGCACAACCCTACTAAAATCACAAGAATATTCGTTAACATTTCGCATTGTTAATTGGTCGAAATCTGTTTTCTACTGAAAATTCCCTTCCTATTAGTATGTGCCGATACTAAAATATTCGCCGATGACGATTTCAACTTTACAGTACTACATCATTATGTGAAGACTTAAACCCTAACCATCATAAACGATTGTAATTTTATATGAACGGTTCATTTCGAGAAATTTTTTCAAACACAAACGCGAGAGATAACAGTTTTCATGACCAGGCACACTGATATGCGCCCAGAAACGACATTGATAGCATTCCAACTGACTGCTATGTGGAAAAAGTATCGGCAATTGTTCGCAGTGCCGATGCCGATACTTACGAAAGTGCAGATTATTATATATCAAGGTGGCAGCAAAGGTTCGGATTCGGCAAAAATTTGAGGTTTGGGTTCGGATTCGGCGAAAATTTGAGGTTCGAATTCGGTTGTGGAAAAGCCGAATCCAACAAAGTTCGGCAATATGTTTTCTCATTTTTAAGCAATAAAATTTTTAAATACCTTGCTATAAAAATCAATATTTTATATTTCAGGTGTGAAATCTCAGAACTGACGTCGGGATGATATATATTAACGTATTAAAAGTTATACGGCTGGCATTGCGTTGATATTCTGAAAGAAATTATAGATATATCTGAAATTTGCAACATGCAGGATTCGGTGCCACCCTGTTTTATGTGTACCTACGCCATTAACCGGCACATCTCTACTTCCTATCCTCTTCTAGCGTTCAGCAAATTGGCATCCTAAACTGTCATGACAACGATATAGGCAATTGAACGAACACAAGTTACAATGCTTCGTTCAGTGAACAACGTATCTTGTGTTGCATTGTACCGACAGACTTACGTACTCAATCAATAAAAAGTAAACAAAACGGAGAAGCTCTTGGAATGCCACAGCAAATATCATTCCAAATTCAATTCGATCTCTGAGCGGGACAACTGCAAACCATAACAATGACGACAGCAATAGAGCGAGCAACCAAAAGAACGCACTAAAATATTAAATATCACACGATGCAACCGGTTATCCGAACCCGTATAATACACGAAAATAACCGATATTCGTTTGCGGTTCAGGCATAAACCTATCAGATATTTACGATGGTGGTTTTAAATCTGTAATATCTTGCTGTCATATACGTACTTCAAACAATGCACACGTTTAGATGCTATATATACTTCCGGAAAAAATTCCCTCCCGGTTCCGGTAAATTATTATATCCAGTTATACCCTGGTTAATATATAAATTGCATAGATTGTGGAAATTACATTCTCAAATCAACACAGCAATTTATGAAAACGTCGAATTTTGGACATACATAACTATGGTGAAACAAAAGCATGCATTATGCCGAACATATTGGAAAACCTACAAAAATAGTAGTGACACCAAACCAAGAAATACTAGAAATCCTGCGAAAAATATTCGTTGCATATGTACATAACAAATTTCAAATCGGAAGCGGATGAAAAACTTACACACAGACATTCATTAGGTAACTGGTACCATATCTACACTCCATGAAGCTACATAATAACAATGAATTACGCAAATATAGGGACACAAAGTTAACTAACCCAGCAACAAAGAGTATCACACGTAAAGGATCCCGCGCTATGGTAATAACGAACATGACGAGCACTGGTCCAAAGGCAAGAAACGTGCAACCAGCACATTCAAGACTGCCCATTTTACACCAACACTATTTAATACTCCGAATGCTAATACGCAATAACCATTCTCTAGTATTGCACTGTTAGCAGCTCGTAATTATGTAAAGTTACAGAAATAAATAAAACTGGCAAACTGGAATAAACCGGATATTTATTAGAGTTGGAAGACTTTAAATAAAGCGAGATCGAGACCTGTAAAATACCGAGACTTGACGAAACCGAGACCCCCATCCCTGGAACCCGGTGCCGAGGCCAATACCAACCGGGTTAAGTTACCTTTTCCGGGGTCAGGCCCCAGGATATCTCTATATAATATAGTCAGGGTGCAACCGGAATTATAATTTACCGGAACCGGAATTTGAAAATTTTACCGGAACCGGAAAATGAAAAATGCATTTCACCAAAAATTTCATTTTAATAGTATTTTTTGCTCTATTATTTGTGAAACAACCTTAGTCGAACATAGGTATTTATTTTATTTGTTGTATTTTAGATTTTCGTCGTCGACTGAAGTGAAATCCACCATCAACGGCTTATATTCTGAGTACAAGTGGCTTTCAAAAGAGATTCTTAAAAATTAGCAAAGTTAAGAAAACGGCCAAATTATAACACCGGAATTTTTAAATCCGGTAAAAATTTACCGGAACCGGAAGGTGAAAAAATGCCGGAACCGGAATTCCGGTTGCATCCTGAATATAGTATATCAGGGTGCAACCGGAATTACAATTTACCGGAACCGGAGTTTGAGAACCGGAAAGTGAAAAATGCATGCCATCGAAAAATTCATTTTATAACATCTTTTTGCTGTATTACTGGTGAAATAACCACAGCTGAAGGTTGGTTTACTTAACACGCTGTAATTTAAATTTTCTTTATCCACTGATGCGAAATCTACTTTGATCTAATAGAACAAGTGGCTTTACAAGGTTTTTAAAGTTAAGCAAAGTTAAAAAACGACCAAATTATAATGCCACCGGAATTTTTAATCACAGTTGGTGCTGATAAACTGAAATTATTTAATGCAAAAAACTTGTTTCAACTCTCGCACGCTTACATAAATTAAAAGTCGGTAAAAACGTACGTATCAAAACTTAAACTTCTTGACGTTATTAAACTGGAACCGGATATCCGGTTGCACCCTGCATGCAAGGATGGGCCGTCTCGATTAAGAACCGTTACCACGACCTGACCACCGAGACCGGCCAAGAAAAATCTCGATCTCGGTTAATTCATTTTAGGTCATCACGAAAAAACTAAACTTTCAAAAAAAACTTTCTAATGCCTTCTTGCAAGTTTTTTGTGTTTTTCATAGCTTTTTTGTGTTTTCTCAGCATATCTACTCATATATATTACTTAACTTGCAAATTTTATTTTACAGAAAAATTTTATTCATCAGCCATCATTTATTTCAACAATACAGTCATACATTTGCTGAATCCTCGACTTCTGGTCTCGGTTTCAAACCATCGAGACCAAAAAAGCGACACCGAGGCCTTGCTAAATACCGATATTTCCTCAGACCCAGGGAACTGACTGATTAGTTTTGGAATTTTTCTGTCATGCGTCATGCAATGTAAATGTTTGCACATGCCCGTGTGCGTCCCCAATATTTATTGGGTTATAATAACACTGGAAAACGTGATAACGATTTTATCGGCGTAACAGTTGGTGAGGAGATAGATGTGCGGAGAACGCGACATTTTGATGTCCCGGAAATAAAATTTTGTAAAATTAAAAATTTCAGAAAATACCGACAAATTTGGGCTCGTTCGAAAGCGCAGAGCCTAAAGAATACGACTGATGTGCCAATATCAAAATTTTTGCCCATGCCGAACCGATGCCGATGCCAACTTTAGTACACCATGCTTAGAGAACAGATAGGATACTACATACATTTTACATCGCTATGCGAAGACTTAACCCCTAACCACTATAAAAGATTATAACTTTAAATACTCGTTTCAGATATACCCATATGCCAACGAGTGAAAAGTGCCAATTACTACCGATACAGATGCGGATTAATCGGCACATCCCTAAATACGATACGATTTCTAGAATGTGGAATATACCTTTGCGACTAGATCAAAAAGTAACGGCTGAAAACATCGAACTTTGATCACCCCAAACCAATTTCAGATTTTTGCAAATTTTACAACTATTGGTAGGTTTTCAAGCAATGTAGTTTTCTGTGGACGCTGACATTGATCTAAGCTTTCAAACTACAGCCCAACAACAGATTGTTTTATTCATCTGGCGCTGCACTAGCTATTGCATCAACGCCGACAGTTTGAGGAATTAATGCATATTTTGTGCCGCAGTTCGAAACGTGTGATTCTGGGGGATTATGGCGTTAGGGCTAAAATTACTGTAAAATTAAATTTCCGGGGGTGATCAAAAATGTGTCCCGGGAGATCATACCAATCCGCATCTGTATTTCCGACTGCAGTGGGCTAGGTTACCCCCTTAATACAATCACTGCATTATGTTTGTGTTGTTGCCAACAACAATTCGAACTAGGCTTACACGTATAAAGTTTACAGTAACAGTTATACTTTACGGGGGGGTCGAATCGAGTTCCCAGTTTAACGTGTTTTTTATGGCGGCCTCATAAAATACATACGCAACATACGGGTAAATTTTTGTGCTCTGCATGTTAGATATACGTATAGTTAGCGCTTCAAAATTATATGTAGCATGCAGGGTGCAAAGCGGAACTGGATTATACCGGAATAGCAACAGCAAATTTAAACAGGAACTGTAATCGAAATCGGAACTACAAAATTTGTGACTGTACGAATAATTTGTATTGGCAAACATAATATTGATTTAGGGTGCCTGTTGGCTGGCAATAATTTTCAAAAACGTGGCATGAACAAATTAGTGATGATTTCTGGTTCTGCAAAGCTAAAGAACAATAAATTATTGAAAACTTAATTCGACCACCCGTAACCCGCTATTCAGCTGCTTAGTAAAAAGGTCTTAATAAGTCCCGGTTCCGACCTAGACTGACAAGCTGGTGCGTTTTTCTGTTTTTATGTCTTACAAGGAACTCAACATTATGCACACGTATATTGGGTCTTCCATGTTTTCCCTCTTTTGCATACGAAGGCACTACACATGCATCGGAGTTTTACCCATGTGCAGCATCAGCATGACGTTCTTACCTATCTCCATGCATCCGCGTCCCAACCTGGTTCCACCCTGATTACTAAATATATGTTTGCAAAAGGATGAAAAAACTACCGCAGATTACTAAACCCACCTTCAACGACTAGCTAAATCGTCTGACAAAATTGCACCTGTACATAACTAAGAAGCAAAAGGCACCTTGTAACTCTGTACTTTTAGTGACCGCTGCAGAAACATCGCACAAGAGTTGACATACAATAGAACAGCGTGAGCGAAGCAAGTAATAAACCGGCGTGCGTTGTTTTTACATTTTATTTATAGTTCTAAAAGAAGTCAACCTTAGTTTTGGTTCGCCCAATCAAACGTTATACGTTATGCAACAAAGGACGCCGGAAAGCGAAGCGAGCAAGACACCAGACCATACATTTGACTCGTGCAGGTTGAAGCCAGCTCATGTTGCTAGGGCCCTAAACATTTTTCAGGCATTGCGTACAAGCGTTTTCAGCGGATTTCAAGCAAGGTTGAAAATTTTCTAGGGCGGCCAAACTTCTCCGAAGGGGGAGGGACTGAGCCCTTCAGGCCGTCATCCTCTACGGGTAGGAATAAATACTTCATACTCATAAGATTTTTTGGCTTTTGACAAACTACTTGATTTTAATACGCAGTTTTGTACACAGGAAATATAATGAAACCAGCTGTCCCTGCAGCCGCCGCTGCACAATAGCACACTGTCCGCTGTCCTCGCTGATCTACATTTACATCTATCAGTTGTCCCAAGTATTAGCACGCCGTCCCACCACCCAGCTATTTCATCCTTTAGAAGACAAATAGGGTTGCAGAAATACCTGTTCGGTTTTTGACTATTTGTTTCATTATCAGTGAGCCACATTATGCTGGAGAGTTACGAGTTGCCGAACAAAAGGGCTAGAAGCCGCACCCTCTGAACTTTTTTCAACATTTTATTCCACTTGGTTTAATACCTAGCCCAAAATTGAAGTTTTCAACCACGATTACGATCAAATTAAAATATTGCTGCGTTTAGCGCATTTCTCAAAGTATTTTTGATTTTTAGTGCTGTGCTAAACACCCTAACTTCCGAGGAGACACAACTTATGAAGTAAATGTTTGACTTCATACTCAAACCGTTGACCTGAAGGTACAAAAGTTACATAAAATATTGACATATAAATAAGTATCTGTCTCTACAACCTAACTTTGTTGTTCAAATTTTGTACGGATGTTGTTACCAAGACGAATGGCGCTTTTTCTGATTAATGCAAAATTGTAACTTAGAAATATTACTTTCAAATAATTTTTCTATATCATCAATCGGTAGCTACGCTTTGAGCTTATAGTTGTTGCTCGCTTTGTTCGATAAACGTTTGTGAGTTTAAATTGCTTTGTTTGCAAGTTTTGTTCCTGGTGCTTAGGGTGCTTTGTTTGCAAGTTTTGTTCCTGGTGCTTAGGGTCAAAGTGTGAAAAAACGTTCTCAAAATGGTAAGAGCTGTGAAATAACTATTGATTTTGTGCTTGATTTGGCTAGTGTTAAGCCACATTTATATGTGTAGGTTTTTGCAGTGAAAACCGGCAGTTCCTTTTCCAAAGTCGCTAGTTCCCTACAGTCGATGAAATTAGTGAGATTACGGGTCTGACGATTGACTGCCTTTGACTTGTAAATTTGAAACATTGGTACCTTATTGGGAGTGCTTGTTATTTGTAGCGTGAAGTCATATCGATACATGTTGGCCAAGCGGGCGTGCAAATTGGAAATGCATGTTGGGAGTTGTACTGCTTGGAACACGGAATTCAGCCAGATGGACGTATTCCTTCTGATAAAGCTGAAGCTTCGGGCGATGATTCGTTTACGACGTTCTTTTCAGACACAGGATCTGGAAAGCATGTACCGCGTGCTGTTTTTGTTGATTTGGAGCCAACTGTTGTTGGTATGTTTCATTCCTAATATGATCAGCGTGCAACTGGCATTACAAAATGATTTTATATTACGCTGAGTACTCATAATTTTTAATAGCGTTACAAATACCGGTAGTAACTAGTACAATTCAATAATGAACTGAAAAAAGCACAATTATATAAAGACCGTTTCAGGGCATACAGCATTCGAAAGTACCTTGCAGCAGCAAGTTCAACCCGCCTGAGCCTTATGATAAATTGAAGCTGTGACTAATATACAAAATATATATTAATCACAGTTTCAATTATAGATTATCTATATTTTATATAATTGTGCTTCTTTCAACTTCTGGTAAAGTTGACCGTAATATTAGTTAAAATTATTGTTATTAGCGTTTGCGGGGAATTTTTGTCATGTTGAGCGATGAGTAATCTTCAGTTGAGTTGGAAACACGATCTAGAATAAAAAATGGTCCAAAAAGTCGGCTTGCAAAATTTTGAGCCTGCCCCCCAGGACCCCCCAGATCATCTGGGGCCCCCCAGGAAAACTGCCCCCAGCAAAATTAGCTGTCCCCAGGAAACGCCCCCCGGCGGAAATTTTCAAGCTGTGGAAAAGCCAGCGTATTCGGCACAAGATGGAGGAAGTCTCGGTCTCGGCAAGTCTCGGCATTTGGAACCTGATTATTAAAAAAATTTTCCAGACAGATATGCTGAAAACAAGAAACGATCTGGCAAATTTACTTAGTTATAATCGTGAAACCGTTCAGCGATGATGATTCCTCATTTGCGGTTTCCACTCGAGTTCATTACTTTGAGGGTTGTAAAGACCTTTCTTGGATGTCTGAGCTGAACATAAGCGAGATTGCCGGTGTGTTAGCACCGAAACCACGATTTGTCGGGGATTGGGGTTCGAGCCGCAGGTACAAAGTTTCAAGAGAAAGTCCTTTCTTGGATGTCTGAGCTAAACATGAGGTAGATTGCCGCTGTGGTGGCCGTCGGCAAGGTGGCGCCGAACCCACGATTTGTCGGAGATCGAGGTTCGAGCCGCAGGTAATAAGGTTTTCAACAGATGATTCAGCCTGGTCCAACTCAATTTCAATTCAAATTAAGTGCTAACGAACCTTCCCAAATTCTGCTTTTTCAGAACTAAGTCCGATTCCGTACCTTCAATCTGTGACTAATTTCAAGGAACCGAATCCGCCAAACTTTTTTGCCACCTTGTGCGTCGGGCAGGGCGGCACCAAACCCACGATTTGTCCGGGATTGGGGTACACGCCGCAGGTACTATATAAAAGTCTCAACAGATTCAGCCTGGCCGAACTCAATTTCAAAATAAGTGCTAACGAACCTTGCCAAATTCTGCTTTTTCAAAACTACCGATTCCGTACCTTCAATCTTTGACTAATTTGAATAAACCGAATCCAAACTTTTTTTGCCACCTTGTTCTCCGGTTTGCTCGTTGCAACCTTGTTCTCTTGCTTGCTCGTTGCAACCAGCAGCAGAAAGAGAACCTTAAATCAGATGTTTAAGTTCGAAAACTGTTTTGTTAACGAATTTGTGATTCCGCTATTATGTCGCTTAAAGCGCATTCAATTTTTTGAAGGCATTTTGCAAAAAAATTAGGATCCTCTCATTTGGTACACCCGTTCAGAAGTTATTGCCAAAAATGTCAAAAAATGAGGGGCAGGGTAGCCGGAATTTGAAGTAATTTTCGTTACCGAATTACTGTTGGACTTTTTAAAGAACCTGTCAAATTTTCAGCTATTTCATCATCAAGTTTTGCGAAAACCCAACAAAACGAGTTTATTATCAAAATTGATGTAATTCGAAAAACTGTTGTATACGTATGTCGAAATAACAATTATTAAAGACAAAGTTTCCAATATTTAAATGATTAGACATAATTTGCCACAAAAACGTAAAAATTCAAATTCCTGTATCTTTGAATGTAGAAACAGGTATTGAATTTTTGCCGGAATTCCGGTCGTCGAACCCTGACAAATACGTACTATGTACGTAATTAGAAATAAACTTGATCGCATTGCAACTGACTACATTGCAGTGCCGTTGCCGATACTCACGAAAAGTGCCTATTATTACCGATGCCTATGCCGATTTATCGGCAAATCCCTAAGTTCATTTTTCGCTGTATGTTCAGCATGCTCAAGCAAGGTTTTCATCTTATAAAGTTTATAATTGCTGCTGCTGATACACTGAAATTAATGTACGCATATGAAAATGCGCTCTCGCTCGCTTACATGAGTTAAAATAGCTTAAATAACATCATATAGCAACTAAACATTAGTGCTGTTTGAAGTATTTCGCACGAATATTTTATTTTTTATGTTACGTATTCGGCACCAGATGGAGGAAGTCTCCGTCTGGGCAAGTCTCGGCATTAGGAACCTGATTATTAAAAAAATTTTCCAGACAGATATGCTGAAAACAAGAAACGATGTGGCAAATTTACTTAGTTATAATCGTGAAACTGTTCAGCGATGATGATGATTCCTCATTTGCGGTTTCCACTCGAGTTCATTACTTTGAGGGTTGTAAAGACCTTTCTTGGATGTCTGAGCTGAACATAAGCGAGATTGCCGGTGTGTTAGCACCGAAACCACGATTTGTCGGGGATTGGGGTTCGAGCCGCAGGTACAAAGTTTCAAGAGATGATACTATCTGGCCGAACTCAATTTCAAAATAAGTGCTAACGAACCTTCCCAAATTCTGCTTTTTCAGAACTAAGTCCGATTCCGTACCTTCAATCTGTGACTAATTTCAAGGAACCGAATCCGCCAAACTTTTTTGTCACCTTGTGCGTCGGGCAGGGCGGCACCAAACCCACGATTTGTCCGGGATTGGGGTACACGCCGCAGGTACTATATAAAAGTCTCAACAGATAAGATTCAGCCTGGCCGAACTCAATTTTAAAATAAGTGCTAACGAACCTTGCCAAATTCTGCTTTTTCAAAACTACCGATTCCGTACCTTCAATCTTTGACTAATTTGAATAAACCGAATCCAAACTTTTTTTGCCACCTTGTTCTCCGGTTTGCTCGTTGCAACCTTGTTCTCTTGCTTGCTCGTTGCAACCAGCAGCAGAAAGAAAACCTTAAATCAGATGTTTAAGTTCGAAAACTGTTTTGTTAACGAATTTGTGATTCCGCTATTATGTCGCTTAAAGCGCATTCAATTTTTTGAAGGCATTTTGCAAAAAATTAGGATCCTCTCATTTGGTACACCCGTTCAGAAGTTATTGCCAAAAATGTCAAAAAATGAGGGGCAGGGTAGCCGGAATTTGAAGTAATTTTCGTTACCGAATTACTGTTGGACTTTTTAGAGAACCTGTCAAATTTTCAGCTATTTCATCATCAAGTTTTGCGAAAACCCAACAAAACGAGTTTATTATCAAAATTGATGTAATTCGAAAAACTGTTGTATACGTATGTCGAAATAACAATTTTTAAAGACAAAGTTTCCAATATTTAAATGATTAGACATAATTTGCCACAAAAACGTAAAAATTCAAATTCCTGTATCTTTGAATGTAGAAACAGGTATTGAATTTTTGCCGGAATTCCGGTCGTCGAACCCTGACAAATACGTACTATGTACGTAATTAGAAATAAACTTGATCGCATTGCAACTGACTACATTGCAGTGCCGT
Organism: Enoplolaimus lenunculus; assembly: GCA_030248215.1. Classification (NCBI taxonomy): domain Eukaryota; kingdom Metazoa; phylum Nematoda; class Enoplea; order Enoplida; family Thoracostomopsidae; genus Enoplolaimus; species Enoplolaimus lenunculus. The sequence goes on from JASANG010001025.1 coordinate 89,831, forward strand.
TGCCGATACTCACGAAAAGTGCCTATTATTACCGATGCCTATGCCGATTTATCGGCAAATCCCTAAGTTCATTTTTCGCTGTATGTTCAGCATGCTCAAGCAAGGTTTTCATCTTATAAAGTTTATAATTGCTGCTGCTGATACACTGAAATTTATGTACGCATATGAAAATGCGCTCTCGCTCGCTTACATGAGTTAAAATAGCTTAAATAACATCATATAGCAACTAAACATTAGTGCTGTTTGAAGTATTTCGCACGAATATTTTATTTTTTATGTTACGTATTCGGCACCAGATGGAGGAAGTCTCCATCTGGGCAAGTCTCGGCATTAGGAACCTGATTATTAAAAAAATTTTCCAGACAGATATGCTGAAAACAAGAAACGATGTGGCAAATTTACTTAGTTATAATCGTGAAACTGTTCAGCGATGATGATGATTCCTCATTTGCGGTTTCCACTCGAGTTCATTACTTTGAGGGTTGTAAAGTCCTTTCTTGGATGTCTGAGCTGAACATAAGCAAGATTGCCGGTGTGTTAGCACCGAAACCACGATTTGTCGGGGATTGGGGTTCGAGCCGCAGGTACAGAGTTTCAACAGATGATACTGCCTGGCCGAACTCACATTCAAAAACCCAAATAAGTACTAACCAACCTTGCCGAGTTCTGCTTTTTCATAACAATCCGATTCCGAACCCTCAATCTTGAACTAATTTGAAGGAACCGAATCCGAACTTTTGCTGCCACATTATTTTCCTGAGAGTTAAAAAAACTGAGACCCAGACCTGTCTAGCCACACTTGCCGACTCCAAGACTCATTCCTTCTGCAGGGTAACACCAGAATATGCCCACCGTCCAGAATTCCTGCAAAAAATCGATTCCTGTTCTGGCATTGACAGTATCATAATCGGAATTTATAGACGGTTATGTGTCAAATTCTGAACAGTCAGCTTAAAAACGAAGATTTAAATCTCAGAAGTTTTACCTACATGAATCAAGTTTGTTCCTCAGGCAAGATATACGTATCGTAAATTTTGCAGGGAAAATGTTTCATTGTTTGGGTCATATTTTTTCTAAACCATCCTCGGCATCCTATAATTTTTAATAATGTTATCTGTATGTCTGGCATCTTATTGCAGATGAAGTTCGCACCGGAACCTATCGAACACTGTTTCACCCGGAACAGTTGTTAAATGGCAAAGAAGATGCGGCTAACAACTATGCACGCGGTCACTACACCATCGGTAAAGAGATTATCGACTTGACCTTAGATCGACTTCGTCGTTTGTCAGAAAATTGTTCGGTAGGCACATACGTACGCTCTCTGTGTATACATATAGTTATCAGTAGAGTTGCACCATTTGAAAATAAATAATCGACCAGGGATGGGCGGTTTAAAAGCGAGGCCGAGATCTAACCTACTGAGGCAGAGACTTTTAATCTCGGTCAATTTTTAAACGTTACCGAAAATGAAAAGATTTTTCTAACAAAAGTTTGAATAGTATTAATTATTCTGAAATACCGTTTAATTAATAAAATTAAAATAATAAATCGCCGAAAAAACTTAAATTTTTTTACCTCGTTTCTCACCTAGGAATCGTGATACAATCGCGCTGATTGAAAACTTACCAACCCCAATTACGTATAGCAGACGTTGCACACATATGAAAATGAACTTAAGCAGATTATATGTGACCGTCCGTCAGGGTAGCACCGAATCTGCGATTTGACCAAATCCGCATCCATTGCTAATTTGCGGAATCCGAATCTTGCATGTTGCAAATTTCAGTTATATCTATCTGGCTTCTCCACAGCGGGGGGGCCCAGCACTTTTCGAAATTTTCATTTTCCCCCCGGCGAAAATTTTGCCGCCTTCCGCAAAGGCCCCCTGGCGAACTTTCGGCCGCTCCCCAGCAAATTTTTTGCTGGCCCCCCCGGACTTTTCTAAGCCAAAAATTTTCAATGTTAAAACATAAACACCTGGACTTTTTTGAGGCGGACATTCGGCAAAATGTGATTTTATATTACGCTGAGTACTCATAATTTAATAGCGTTACAAATACCGATAGTAACTAGTGCAGCAACAAGTTCAACTCAGGTGCAGCAACAAGTTCAACCCGCCTGAGCCTTATGATAAACTGAAGCTGTGACTAATATATAAAATATATGTTAATCACAGTTTCAATTATAGATTATCTATATTTTATATAATTGTGCTTTTTTCAACTTCTGGTAAAGTTGTCAGTAATGTTACTTAAAATTATTGTATTAGCGTTTGTGGGGAATTTTTGTCATGTTGAGCGATGAGTAATCTTCAGTTGAGTTGGAAACACCTGCCCCCCAGCAAAATTAGCTGCCCCCCAGGAAACTCCTGAGGGCCCCCAGGAAACGCCCCCCGGCGGAAATTTTCAAGCTGTGGAGAAGCCCGTCTATAATTTGTTTGAGAATATCAACGCAATGCCAGCCGCATAACTTTTAAACGTTAATATATTTCGTACCCTACGATTTGTCCAAATCCGCATACATTGCTAATTTGGGGAAGCCGAATCTTGCATGTTGCAAATTTCAGTTATATCTGTAATTTGTATGAGAATATCAACGCAATGCCAGCCGCATAACTTTTAAACGTTAATATTTTTTGTGCCCGACCTCAGTTTTGAGATTTGTGACATGAAACAAAAAAAATTTAATTGTTGCCACCCTGACGTCAGTGCGAATATCAATAAAAACATCACTAGGTGATCAACTCTGTTAAAAGCTCATTTATTTTCGCTTGTGCTGTGTAATTTTACTCACTTGTGCTGTGCAATTTTATTCACTTGTGCCCATCCCTGATGCCGAGACCGAGACCAGCGAAATTCCGAGACAGACCGGACAGCCCATCCCTGCCATCTGGCTCCGGTATGAGATAAAATTAATTTCCGGTCTATACCTGCTTCACACTACAACAATCAGCACAAGCGCCTTCGGTTTAAGTTAAAACAATGATACTCGTTAATTAAACCTATTACACTGCATTATATATGTCATTGCGTTCGTACGGCCTGGAACATTGCTTTATTGTTTGATGGTGGACGGTGGTGTTATCACTTTCTCCGATTGTGGCTAAAAATCCACTATATACATTGACTAAATTTTGTTCGAAGATTGTGCTAATGGTTCAATTTTTTACTCTTTTCTTAGCAACATGCTTACGTTTTTCATCATCTGCAATACGTACAATATCTAACGAGCAATTCCTTTTTTAGAATTAATATGTGAAAAAGACTTGTTTTTGTAGAATATCTGTTCCGAGGGAATGAGTCGATCAACTAGTTTTCATGTCTGGTTTGTTGTAACGCGGATTTGTTTTGTTGTAGGGCCTTCAAGGTTTTCTCATTTTTCATTCGTTCGGGGGCGGTACCGGATCTGGCTTTACATCTTTGTTGATGGAACGGCTGTCAGTTGATTATGGCAAAAAGTCCAAACTGGAATTCGCCATATATCCATCTCCATTGGTAAGTATCATGGTTTCAACGGAAAATTTGGGTTCCGATTTTGACTGACTGCATTTGCGATGCCGGAATTTCGGAGTATCAAAATATGACTGCAATTAAACACTTTACGTTTTATCATTAAACGAATAACAACTCTGCCTTTCTCGATAGCTCTGGGCTATGAGGAGTTTTGGTGGCAAACCTCAATTTAGGATCATTGAGCGGCCTTAGAAAAATTTTCAGGCGTTAAGTGTGTTTAGAAAAATTCTGAGGCGTTAAGGGTGTCAAGCTAATAGCGTGTCGTGTTCGTAATATATTTTAAGTCTACCTAAAGTTTTTGAACGACGCGCTCGCAGTATAAAGTTTACTGCTATTTTGAAAGAAAACTAAAAGTCATACACTTTACGTATTTTATTAATAATACATTGCTAAAACGTGTAAATTCCGGTTCCGACAAACATGATTGTCCCTTCCGATAAACTACACTTCTGACTGGAACCCTGGTAATTATACTTATTATCAGGGTGCAACCAGGGATCGACCGGATATTAATTTTACCGGAACCGGAGCCGGATAATGAATTTTGTACCGGATGGGGAGCATAGGATCTTAATTTATATAATGTTGGAAGTATTTGAGTCGGGCAAGAATATGTTTATAGATTTAAGATTAATTTCTGGTTTGGATTTTTCATTCTATTAGTGTCCATTCATGGTATAAACACACCATTTAGAATGCCAAACTCCTGAAACAAAAGTAGTATCTGAAAACGTATGATTAAGTATGGTGTATGACATAAATTGAAAATTTTAGCAATACACGCTCAGACAATTTTAGAAAAATACGTTAGTATAATATATGCTAATTTTTTTAGTTATAAGCACACGTATGTTTGCGCTATACCGAGCGCAAGGCGGGAGAACCTAATTTTTTGCCCAGCAAACTTGTTGCAGTTAACAGATACAAAGACAAAGAATTCGTGCGGCATTTTCCGAAACGTCTATTTGAATTGAATGGAAATGTTTGATATTGTGCTTGCTGTTTTCAGGTGTCAACGGCAGTTGTGGAGCCTTACAATTCGATATTGACAACACACACGACTCTTGAGCATTCGGATTGTGCGTTCATGTGTGATAACGAAGCTATTTTCGACATATGCAAACGCAACATGGACATTGAGCGACCGTCGTACACGAATCTGAATCGACTAATTGGTCAGATTGTGTCGTCAATAACGGCGTCTTTGCGGTAACTAATTAACATATTTATAGTTAGTGTTTGTTCATTTGGTCTTGTGCAGACATTGCAATACTGCAGCCGAGTTATACAGTTTATACAGTTTGTTCCCGAATCGAACAAGAAATTTTGTTCAGTTTGATTATTTATATGTAGTACCGTTAAACAGCTTTATTGCGTCTAACTAAAGCAAGCGTTGTTCGAGATATATGCACTGAGGTTTATAACCAAATAGTAAATACTTAAAATTTTGCTAGACCATTCTTTTCGGATCGACATATTCGGCATCGGCAAAAATTTTGGTATCGGCACATCCCTACTGGCAATGTCGATTTTTGCCGGAGCCGATAAATCTGATTGGGCAGCCTGTGTTGTGCTATATACAGGGATGACAGTTTCAGTGAAACAAATGGATTAAGATTGAGGACTGTGTTTTACTGGTTTTGCAGATTCGATGGTGCGTTGAACGTCGATTTAACAGAGTTCCAGACAAATTTGGTGCCGTATCCGCGCATCCACTTTCCTTTGGTGACGTATGCGCCGGTGATTTCAGCCGAAAAAGCGTATCATGAACAGCTTTCTGTTGCAGAAATTACAAATATGTGCTTTGAAGTATGGTTTAGTTTTTTTTCTACATAAGTGTGAAAAGGGTCCTTGGAATTTTTGTATTATGTTAACTGGTAGGGACCAGGGTGCAACCGGAATTAAAAATTCCGGTATTAAACTTTGATTGTTGATATTTGATATTTTGCTATAAAATAACGATAAATAAGTAGATTTCATTAGTATATAATATGCAAACCTTGATACTCGCCAAAAATACACCGTCGATGGTAGATTTCGCTTCCGTTTATTATGAAAAGTCTAAAATACATACCTATCTGCAACTAGGGTTATTTTCTTTGACATGTATTTCAGGGTGGCAACAAAGGTTCGGATTCGCAAAAATTTGAGATTCGGATTCGGTTGTGGGAAAGCTGAATCCAACAAAGTTCGACAATACGTATGTTTTTCATTCTTAAGCAATAAAGTTTTTAAATACCTTGCTATAAAAATCAATATTTTTTATTTCAGGTGAGAAATCTCACGGCTGGCATTGCGTTGATATTCTGAAACAAATTATAGATATATCTGAAATTTGCAACATGCAGGATTCGGATTCGGTGCCGCCCTGCTGTATTTTTCATTTCCCGTTTCCGGTACTTTTTTCAGATTCTGGTTCCGGTAAATTGTAATTCCAGCTACTTGGTCGGTTACTTTCGGATATTTTTCTGGGTTTGCCAGGGTGCCGAGTAGGCTGGCACCGAATCCACGATTTGACTGAATCCGAATCCAGTGTTAAATTGCCGAAACCGAATACGAATCCTGCATGTTGCAAATTTCAGATATTTCTATAATTTGTTTCAGAATATCAACGCAATCCCAGCCGTATAACTATTAATACGTTAATATATTTCGTCACCTGAAATAAAAAATATTGATTTTTTATAGCAAGGTATTAAAAAATTTTATCGCTTAAAAATGAAAAAACATTGCCGAACTTTGTTGCATTCAGCTTTTCCACATCCGAATCCGAACCTTTGTTGAAATTAAAGATCCTTTCATGATGTTCTATTTGAAATACATAGTTGAGCATACTTATTTATAGCAGTGTTTGATTGCAGCCTGCCAACCAGATGGTCAAGTGCGATCCCCGTCATGGCAAGTATATGGCTTGCTGCCTGTTGTACCGAGGTGATGTGGTGCCTAAAGACGTGAACGCGGCAATTGCAACGATCAAAACAAAGCGTACTATTCAATTTGTTGACTGGTGCCCAACCGGTTTCAAGGTATATATAATACAAAACAACATGCATATTACCGATTTTTAATTTACGTATTGTTGAAATGATGAAGTTCTTGGTTTTAGTTATAAACCAGCAAAAAATTTCAGTTCTTAAGGTGAAAGTGTTCAGCGTTGATGATGATTCCTCATTTCTGGTTTCCACTTGAGTTCATTACTTTGAGGGTTGTAAAGTCCTTTCTTGGATGTCTGAGCTAAACATGAGGTAGATTGCCGCTGTGGTGGCCGTCGGCAAGGTGGCGCCGAACCCACGATTTGTCGGAGATCGAGGTTCGAGCCGCAGGTAATAAGGTTTTCAACAGATGATTCAGCCTGGTCCAACTCAATTTCAATTCAAATTAAGTGCTAACGAACCTTGCCAAATTCTGCTTTTTCAGAACTAACTCCGATTCCGTACCTTCAATCTTTGACTAATTTGAAGGAACCGAATCCGCCGAACTTTTTTGCCTCCTTGTGCGTCGGGCAGAGCGGCACCAAACCCACTATTTGTCGGGGATTGAGGTACAAGCCGCAGGTACTAAAAGTCTCAACAGATGAAATTCAGCCTGGCCGAAATCAGTTTCCAAATAAGTGCTAACTAACCTTGCCGAATTTTGATTTTTCAAAACTGAATCCTATTTCGAACCTCCAATTTTTGACGAAGCTGAAACCGGGTAAAACTTTTGTTGTTGAGCTCGAAAATGCAGAATTTTGACGTAACATGTCACAACATATATATAGGTTTAAAAATAACATGTCAAAATTCCGATTCCGTAAGTGGATCCAAGCTTCTCTCAATACGTGAAGCCCCACTACGACTGGTTAAAGGAGATGTAGTATCAAAACGGGTTGAGTTGCAAATATGGTAACAAATAACATAAAGTCGCATGCCAAGGGTGCACTATTTGCTGTCGTTGGGGGGTGGTTTTCTGGAAGTGACCCCGGGTTCCACCCAGTGGATTTGATGAGTGTTTTCAAGAAAACCTCGAGTTGAAGTTTAGATGTGATGCTTTCCCATGTTTTTGTCTTTCCGATTTTATAATTTCAGACCAAGGGTTGATTTTTCGAGTATTGGTGGCCCGTCAGTCCAACCCACGGCAAAATAACGGTTCCATTAGGGTTACGCTATATGTGTCGTGCGCATTGTCCGTCACCCGTACGGCGCCGCCCGTCATCGTGTGTCACCCCTACGATCTCGGTCTCGCATTTTTTCAGTCTCGCAGTTTTGCAAACCGAAACCAAAGAGATAAAAAAGCGATAAGCAATCACAAAATTTTCTTTGGATTACAGCTTTTGCTCAGAAGTACTTACGCATTTCGCCTACCAACACAGACAGTAAGCGATTGTGGAACACCACTAGCAGATTATACAGCGATTTGAGAAACTGAATGACCCTATGGTTGTCTCGGTCTTGCTTTTTTGACCGAGACCGCTCATCCCTGCTACACGGTATCGTACGTGAGTTATTTGCGTACGATGCGATACGGTGACGGTTTACGCCGTACAAGTGACGCAATGTGACGAACGGCGTCGCACAACGAGTATAGGCAACCCTTAATTTTATTAGATGATTCCAAACGAGTTTCAATTCCAATTGCACAATTAATCGGAATCGAATTCTGGAAATGTGGATTTTAATCCCACTTGTTGTGATATGATGCATGATAATTCTCGATCTCAACAAACAATTGATTGTAGTTTAGGTGCGTATAGAGAATAAACATTTTCGCCTATTTGTTCTTGCGGACACCTGTCCTAAATCTGTTACGCATATTTGTTAATACAGATTATCTCTATAGCGACAAAATTTGTAGTTTCGATTTCGGTGTATATATACGTAGGATTACAAATGAGCAAATGCACAGGTTGTCAGTAGGCACATAACTAGTATCAGGGTGCAAACCGGAACTGGATTATATCGGAATCGGAACAACAAATTTATACCGGAATCGGAACTACAAAATTTGTGGTTATACGGATAATTTGTATTATCGGCACATCCCTATTTGTTGTATCACGGTGGTCTTTACTGTTTAGGTAGGCATCAATTATCAACCACCAACTGTTGTACCAGGTGGTGACCTTGCCAAAGTGCCACGAGCGGTGTGCATGCTCTCCAACACTACTGCAATTGCTGAAGCATGGGCACGTCTTGATCACAAATTCGATCTGATGTACGCAAAACGTGCGTTTGTCCATTGGTATGTTGGAGAAGGTATGGAGGAAGGAGAGTTCAGCGAAGCTCGCGAAGATTTAGCAGCGCTCGAAAAGGATTACGAAGAGGTAAGCAATTCTATGCCGTGTTTCTTGCCAGAAATAAAAGATCTTTAGCTCTAAAATGGCTGATGTATAAACACGGACCGATGTATAATAGAACAGGGCCGTAACAGTTAAAACATTCTTGAGCGTGACCGTAAAAATGAGCTTTACTTTATAGCAGCTGCATCGAAAACATTCCGCCCATCGACGTGCGCCATGAGTGATGTTTGTTTCAAGGCAGGGTGCAAAGCGGAACTGGATTGTACCGGAATCTGATTCGGAACAGCAAATTTATACTGGAATTGTTATCGGAATCGGAACTAGAAATTATTTTACTGAACGGATAATTTGTATTGGCAAATATAACATTAATTTAGGGTTTCTGTTAGCTTTCAACAATTTTCAAAAACATCACAGGGAAACTGGCGATGATTTTTGGTTCTGTAAAAGCTAAACTGCAATAAGTTATGAATAGCTCATCGAAAGCAATTCAATAGATAAATAATGCAAATTTTTTATGCAACGTATCGCAAGGTTCAAAATTCCGATTGATTGTGCAATCCAAATTCTCTCCGCATCGGAATTCCGGTTGCGTCCTGCTTCAAAGTACGTTGTTGTCCTTATAGATTTCGGCTAATATGCACCAGGGATGGGAGTCTCGGTATTTTGCAGGTGCCTGATGGCCAAAAATTCGCCGGGAGGCCTTTCCTGGGGCGGCAAAATTTTCGCCGGGGGGAAAATAAAAATTTCGAAAAGTGCTGCCCCCCGCTGTGGAGAAGCCAGAAATGTGTGCACAAAGGTGACAGTATTCATTCAAACGGGACGGTGGTTATACACTAAGATTGTTGAATAATGTTCAGCTGTGATGACGATTCCTCATTTGCGGTTTCCACTCTAGTTTCGTAACTGTGAGAGCTACAAAGTCCTTTCTTGGATGTCTGAGCTGAACTGCTAGGTATTTCTCAATGAAAAGTCGTCTGTACAATGCCTTGTTACAGTAACATCTTGGCAAGTGTGCTTCGTTTGTTGTAGGTCGGAATCGATAATGCAGATGAAGGTGTTGAAGGCGAAGATGAATTTTAATTTTTCTAATTTGCGATATAAAATCTTTGCTTTGGGTTCTTGTGAGCAAGTTATTCCAGTTCAGCGGTAAAACTTTTTTTGTGCAATTAACCATCGTTGGACATCAAGATGCCACTGACCGTGCACATGTAAGGCATGGTCTATTGAAAAATATTGATCACAAGGTCGAAGTATAGCAACAGGAAGCACGATAAAATGGAGTTCAGCTAGAAAAGTTCCGATTTCAAGTTATTTGAAAATGGGTTTTGCAACGTTTCGGAAACAGAATCTGTAAATTGCTATATCCTATGCCACTGGTTACTAGGTCTAATGATATAAATTCATTGTAGAGGACGTGTTTAAAATTTTGTTGAAGCATTGCGTTGATCTCTTTTATCCATAAATATGTAAAAGTGAATTAAACGGTTCATTTCGTAGTTTGAGCACAATAAAATTTTGGACGGATGTTCAGAACTGAGAGGCCTTTGTGTTCAGCCTGTGTCTAGGCCACAATTTTAGACAATTAGATTTTCCCAAATTATAATTTTCAGTCTAGACCGCATATGTTTTTGAAATGGCGGGAGTTTTGTGATGGTTCAAAGCACCGTCCAGATTACACATGACCCCTGAAAAATGTTTTTTTGTAATTGACAGCCCGGATTCAAAAATGAGCGAGTTTTGGAAGGCTTAAGATTTGTTCAAAACAGCCAAATGGTCTATGTTAATAAATAGGCGGATTTTTTTCCAGAAGCATTAAATCCATTGTAAAACGTGTTTTTCGGAAAATAAAAATGTACACTGGTGATGGATCGAATGTTTGCTCGTATCCGAATATGAGTGCAACCTTAAAACATCCGGAGCTGGAAAGTTAAAAAAACCAAAACTGGAAAGTTTATCGCTAGTTTTCATGCTGCAAACAAACCATTTACAGTTTTAAAATCCAGAAAATGCAGTAGGAGGAAATATGATACAAATTATGAATTTGGCGCAGATTGAAATTTTGGCAACATACTCGCGCAGGTTTAGTGAAACGAGTTACGATTGCCAATTTTACTTAAATTTTGAAATGAGAAAATTTTTTAATGGACAATATTTCTCTCAATGCCGAAAAACCGGATAGTGAAAAATACCGGAACGAACATGTATGTGCTAACGTGTAGTAAAATTAACGGTACCGGAAAGAATTTAAGTTTTAGACTTTTTTGCTTAGGAATAGGCTCATCCATACGTTTTGGCTTAGGAATATGCTTATGCTACTGTTCGGCCATGTTCTATACATGGGCCCTGGGTCACTGTAACGAACAGGGACGGAACAGTATTATTGGCTTATGCCTAAGCCAAGCAAAAAAATAGTCTAAAGCATAATAAGGTTATTCCATTTGGTTCTGTGTCATGGGAAGTTCGTGTACTGGCGGATCTGGGCGAGACCTCAGACATAAAGTGATATTAAAAATTAACAATTACAATCCGAATGGATTGATTTTATTCACAAACTGAGTTGTCGGTTGCCGCAATAATTCACCGGTTAATTATGCATTACGGCGGTGCTTGATGGAAGCCGTAGATAATGTTTAATGATTTTTATATTTCATCATTACTCTTAAATCAGTCTCGGGGCCAATTGGAGAAGTTTGGTCAACCCATATATCCCACCAAAAGCAAAGAGAATCGAACTTGATTTGAAAAGTGTCCTCATAGCCAACCAGCTAATCATATTTATGTATGACATTAAGGTAATTACCAATCACAAGGCTTGCACTCGTAGCAGAGGAAGTCACAAGGCTTGCACTTTTAGCAGAGGAAGAATTACGCCGTGGGCTAGCCCAGGTCGTAGTTCTGCGCTAGACTAGTCCACCGGACGCAGAACTCTGGTTGTTTTGGGCCAGTTAGTGGTCAATTGGTTATAAAATGAACACCAAGTACACCTATCACGGTAAAGCAAGATTCTTTGCCGATGTGTGATTATGATCAGTGGATCAAAACGTTCTTGTCCGTACGAAATCATTGTAATTAATATCGTATAATTACACGTTTCTTTATGGTTTGGTCGCAATTTGTGATAAGATTTCATCCAGAAAACTTGTGAATATATTGTTCCAAGCCGAAGAAAAATATAACCTCTATAGAAACGCGAAGAATGTCTACAAATGCTATATGATGGGCTGTACTCCATATATACACTTTGCATGGGTGTAATTCAACCAGAACCATACTCTTAACAACTTGCTTTATTTGTGAGGGATACTAGCTATATACTTTAGGCGGTTTAAAATTCCTTACCCGCGGGTGTACCCTTATCAAAATTTTCTTACCCGTACCCGCGTAACCCGCGGGTAGCCTGCAGCTCTGGTGAAAACAGAAGAAATTAATTTTTTTATATTTTTGCATGAATTTCGCCATTTTTGTTTGAATTGCAGCGTAATGTCAAATGAAACACTATGGGCTATTTATACCTGAATTAGGTGTTATTTTAACCGGAAAAACAACGGATTTATGGTGTAGTCTAACCGAAATGAAAACAGACACCGATTCCTACCGAAACCGTTAACGTATATCCGTAACGTATATTTGGTAACTCCTGCTCTTCAATCAGTACTAGAAAACATATACAATATTGTTTTGCTACAGCATCGATATATTTCAATGCTTCTTCACTTGAAAACTTGTTTCAACGATGCTGTTTGAAAGGCGAAAAGCGTTTAAAATATCTCTGTTTCCCGCTTGGTGTACAAGGTTTCAGAAGTCCAGTGACCAAAATATATTCAGCAAGTTCAACATGTATCTGACGTGAAAAAAGGAGATGTTACTGGGCTGATTGTGAACCATGCAAAGTTACTAAGTTTGGATCACCGAGATTTTCATGATTTACTTTACCAGCACAAAAATTTTTGTTGCACATGAAGTCAGCAAATGTTTTTGCAATTTTCTCGAACGGTTTTGAATTTTGATTCGTGTGTCACCGCCTGGCCAGGCTTGACCCCTTTTAAAGCGCAGAAAGCGGTAGGTAACGCACAACACGAAAATAAGATCTAAGGTCTACTCTTGCGGCAAGCGCGAAAAATGCGACATTTCACATTTTAGCAAGTTGAAAATGGCCAAGCATGCAATTTTTGTTTCAGCAAAAATGGACCTCCTTGACACGATGGTCCCTCACCTTCCGATTGGCTATTCGGAGGGCGCTTCCCACGGCACTGCCGACCAGATTAGACTGCCGCTCACTCTTGTACTTGATGTTAAATTTATGAGCTCAGCGTTGCACGTAATTGTACATCAACTAGTTCTGTTTTGTTTAGATAATCCGATTACGTTACTTATCAATTTGGTGTTTACTAAAGTCTGTTTGGACGACATGTCTTGCGGGCTGACCGGTGTACGAGTTCTAGATTTCACCAGGTTAGTTTTATTTATTTTATTTATATTGAAAAAAATACTTAATATATGAAGCAGTAATCTGTTATAATAACAAATAAAAACACGCAGTATATCCGCACATGGGCAGATCAATTATTGCTTATTATGCCCTCCTCTTTAACAGTTTAGGTATACAAAAGAAGTTTGCTTTACATAGTATTTAATTTACGTATATGTATATGGTGTGGCACGGATGCTCTAAAATACTGACATCAATCAATAATAAAATTGCACACAGTAAAGAAACTGTTGGAATCATGTGGCATTTAACTCATCTTTTCCTGTTGTGTTCCGAAGTGTACCTAATTTTGCTATGACTGACTAACACAAATGCTCATTGCACTGTCCTTAACATGAGCCCATCCTAGCAACTAGGAATTCTCCTAATCCTTTTGAAAAACAACCTAAATTTCGGGTAAGTTACACTCGCAACAACGAAAACAAAGAACAAGAGTTCGAGGCTAGAAAGTTGTCGGTGTGACAGAGTGACACATGTAGACGACACTGTAAGCAAGTGAGACATGCTTGTCCGCATTTCTAGTTCAGCCCAGTAACAACAGTTTCCCAGAAGTTATTTAGTATGTTCGCTTCACACAAAAATAGACCATTATCACGTAATTTGCATCGAATACACGATTCTGTTCATGGTGTATATGAAATAAACAAGTATGGTACCTTGACAGGATCACAGTTTAGTTTACACAACTCAAAATCTGGTGGTTCACACGTAAAATAATTACTCGAAAATTCCCACTCTTTAGGTATACAAAAAATCCAGTTCCAGCTTTCACAGCTTAACTATGCGACAAAAATTTCGTTTCGAAACGAGTTCCCAAAATTTCAGTACAAAATAGCTGAGTCGAATAATATTAATTGTTTCACAATCAGACGTCTGGCTGACGGTAGTCAAATAACTGATTTGGCGCTGTCCTAAAACGTTGGAAGCACACCAAATCAAATTTTTGACCATATCTCGTTAGCCAGACGTCTGATTGTGGAAAATCTAAC